>JYFJ02000533.1:0-125482 GCA_000934665.2 Catajapyx aquilonaris
CTAGTGACTTCATGTGAAACCCTCCAGCGAACACCAGAACAGCCTGTTTCCCGCGGATGACCCTTTTTTCCCTCATTAATATTGTTACATGGGCATTAGACCTAATATCAGCAGGTGCTATTCCCGATTCTCCAGAAAGAGCCAGAAAGCATTTCTTAGCAACGACCTGCTTATAAACAAGCAGCTTGCGCGATTTTTCAAATAACTACTGGTGCCACAGAGTTGGATCACCCTGTATAGCTTTTTGCATCAATGGCTGATAATAATTTATGCCAATATTCTCTTATTTTACAAGTATTTAAAGGAGCCTATTGTTAACAGATCACTTTGGTTGGAAAGTGTTGTTGATGCATCGTATTGTTTTTCCCCCCTTTTAAAAAGTCACTTTCACAAGTGAGTTTGCCTAGTGATCACCCTGAAGAACATGTTTGCATCAATTGCCAAAGGATATTGAATCATTATCAGCAAAATAGCTACATTTTAAAGGTAACTGAGCCATTAACCACACTAACAGTACATCATATCGGAACAAATAATAAGTAACTGGATTATTGCTGGAACAACGGTAGTTGTATTATGAATTCAAGAGGAAAGTGCCATGAGAGTTTGGTAGGGGAATAATTCCCTGTTATGCTGTTATTTACTTGAATTGAATGGAAAGCAACATCACATATACCAATGTAATTTACATAACCCAAAAGTTGCATCAAGAGTAGAATGACTAACTTCATAGAACATCCATGGGACAACAATAGTTATGTGCCTGTGACACTCTGTACACGATGGTCGATTATACTGCACTTCCCTGACATGCAAAGGCTGCATTGGTCAATATCTGACATTATTACTAATGACTTGTCAGTCAGGGAACATACAGTAGTTAATCTACTCTTTTGTGAGTTTAAAAAAATCTAATAATTGAAGACCTTGGGGGAAGAACGATCAAGGTCCACTTTTTGTCAAAAATGAGTTACATATCTCGGAAGACAGTTTCACTAGTGTAGAATAATTATGATGGTTTGGTCGGGGTTGTGGAGTTATGATCACAGGTCACCATGGAAGAACCCTAAAATAGGATTTACAATAGAACCTTATGGGCCTTCGAAATTTAAAATGGTAATAGACTATATCAGTTTCACATGAGATGGACCTTGATTGTTTTTCCCTCGAGGTCTTCAATTACACCTTATACAGGGTCCCAGAATCTTGTAACTACTTTTCATGAGTGCACGTAGCTTTCCACTGGATCTACTGTAATACACTGGTTTACCAACCCTAGATTTCTGCTTGTTTACTTTTGAGCTGTTTGAATAATTTGCAGTTTAGCCAATTGAGCAATATAAAGGCAGGCAATGCATGTATGTGAGTCATGTGCGCATTAATAAATTATGGGCTATTAGCGAAACTACAATACTTCTAGAGCTTTCCTATGACTTGATTGGTTGTCAAGATTGAGTTACTAGTCTTGGAACCATCCAAAACATAATATTATGATAACATCAGCCATCAGGGAATGACTGCAACAGGCCCTGCTGCCTCTTGCCACAAACTGCAGCCCCAACTGAGAAAATGCTTTTATTTGAGCCATTTCCCCATCTATCAAGTTGTATCATCTGTTGAGATGTGACGTACTGTGATATCTGCGTGGATTTTATTTTCATCTAAAATATTCCACGTGATTGCCAACTCTTCATTGGTGCATTGCATTAGGAACACTGGAATGTTCCAAAAATGCTTAAAAACTGTTGGACCTTTGCTCACCTGGGGTAATTATTGACAGTTTATAATACTGCGTCAAGTGTATTAATTTTCCATATGGAAAAGCGTCCAATCTTCATGTTTCTACCGAATTCACAGGCTACACCTTTTTCTGCACTATAGTGATGAGGGTATCATATCATGGCGCTTTTCTATGAGAAATCTACATTCACAGTAGCGATCTTATAATTATACTATGTGTAATCTACAGATACTTTGCAAAGGTCGTGTACAGTATATACGAGTTTGCACTGTACGTAATAATCTGGGTACGATAAACTCTTCCCCACTTATAATTAAAAATTTCAAAACATTGTACGCTACTAAGCAATTATTTTCAAGACATTGTGTAATATTAATGTGAACATGGGCTAACACAATCATAACATTGACTGCTACTGTACAGTGCAGCGGCTTTCATGCCTTCGACTGCAATAAAAGGCAACAGGCTACAATAATACTGCAGAAATTAAATTTCTATAATGTACGACAACTGTACCATACTAATTCAGTGTAAATTATACATCATTACCAAGTTTTTAAATCGTTAATGCAACTTTGTGCTTGTAGTGACAGGCGTTCTGATCATTAAAACGTCGTTGTTTCTGCTCAATTAGTGTAAAAGTGGCATGATATTGAAATAACCAAATGCACAAATATTATTGTCACAATAATTGTACTATTAATTAAGCTCATCAGGCACACGATGACCGCAAATCAACGCCTTTTGAGGAATGCATTTTTGGTTTGTACTCTCATCATCACCATTAGGGTGACATTTTTAAGTTAATCATTTTCGCTTTCTTTGCCTCTCATTCTTGTGCGGTGTGCCCAAACTCACCTTGTTCTCAATTAGGAAAGCGGCAATTAAAGGCACGCGACATTTACCCTTTACCCGAGGTTTCTTCACTCCGTATAAGAGCAACTTATAAAATCCAAGATCAGGAGGCGAGAAGATAATCAGACGAAGCTCCCGTTTGTCCTCTTCCTTCGCAATTATTCCCTGAGAATGAATAACAATTGTATTGTACTGTACTGTACGTTATTGATCGCAATGAAGCAATTTAAGAAAAATGCTACATTCTAGATGCGTGCAGGGTACCAAAAGCGATAAAAATCACTCCGAAATGCCCCACCCACTTTGCACATGTGGCATAGTGACTACACGCCACTCATCTAATTGTGATCGGAGACAGAGTGGCGTTTTAAGCAATAATAGATCCCGATTGAATTCGCAATTTCACGGGATCGCATGACTCACCCCTTACCACCTACTGTTATTTTTCGAACCTGGATCTAGACAGTGTAATGACCCATTAGAAGCCAGCATTATAACACGCCATTCTTGACGTCAACATGATGAGATCACCATTTGTGTAGGACGTACCTTGTCGTCGACTCTTCGTCCATTTGCGTCGTACAGATTGTGCAATGTTAGGAGTTCCACGCTCTTTCTGAATACCAGACGACGTTTTCCGCCCCATAAGACAATGTTGGCAGAGTAGTGGTTGATGAGGGTGGCGCCCAGAGAGAAAAAGTTGTAGGTTAAACCCCATGGGAGGTCGTGGGTTGGCCATGGTTGAAGAAAATTCCGAACCTGTATGTGACAGGGGGCGGAAAAAAAATGTTAGATGTGATTGTTTGGCGACAAAAGGTATGGAACCTTGCGGTCCGAAAGGGCCGGACCTGCACTTGTCAAGGATTTAGTCCATTGTAACAAAAAAAGGGGGGGATAGGGAAAAATTACACGGACTCAGTGGGTGGAAAATCTGCGATTTAGCATTATAGCAAATTACACCTTACAAGAACCCAGTCATTCTAGATTCGTTGGGTTTTATCCTGATCATATAGGCAACCAACACTCCATCACAGTCATAGTTTATGTTGAGGAGATTTTTCATATGGAAACAAATAAGTTATGACAAATATTTGTGCACTTTTAATGATGTTTGTGTAAATGTAAAAACTACTTTAAAATCAAAACCTAATTTCTGCAATTTCAGAGCAGGAAATATCAAAACTTATACTTTGAATCAATTTTCCTCGTGATTAATTTTCTCGAAACGATCTGTATACCGGTACCCCAAAAAAATTACATTGACATTTAGCAAAATCTACCCGTAAATGTCAAATTCATTAGACCTTGCAATATGCTGGACCACACAATATATTGTGAGTACCTTGACGCATCGGAGAGGAAAAGCAGCGACATAGTCAAGAGATGATCCGGTATTAGCAAGCTCCTTCTCTGGTTTGGCATAAACCCTGAGGACATACTTCCCCAACTTGGGAGGTGCCACTAAGAAACTGCCAGTGAGCCTGTTTTCCTTCAGCAATCGGCAAAACACATGTCGATTCAGATGTGAGTGTTCCTCCTACACAAAAACAAGCACAAGATGGATCGATTTAATTGGATGTCTCCAAAATAGTGGCAGCGAAGCACGCCATTTGGCGATATGTGCACGCCATGCAGCACTTACATCATCTGCAAAGGCCATGTGATACTTGTATCGAAGAGGCTGATCAGCTGCCACAATAATTTCGGCTTGTTCACGAACCAACAGAGGAAATGACAGCATCGGTTCCACTTTCATTCCAAGAGAAAAGAAGTCTGAAGTCACTTGTGGCAAAGAGTTGAACTGTTCGAGTGTCCGCGGCTCCGGCAGAAGTTGCCATCTTTGCGATTTAAAAATCAAATTAATGTGCGGCAGGAACACATGCAATGCGTAAATACATACCTGGAGTAATTTGGTTCCGTGTCGTCGCATGGAAAGTGCATCCAAGCAAATTTTTCTGGATCGGTGAGGAAAAAATGTTCGTCCAGATGACGATGGAAGTGACCAGCACGGTCTACGTAACCTAACCATAAGGAAAAAAATAGCATCAAAATATTGCATGCATTTAAAAAACTACGACGTACAGTACCTGCAGCAAAGAAGCAGTCAACGAGCCACCAGGAACCACGGAAGAAGACAGCATTCCATTCGCCTGTCCTTTCGTCGTCTGCCATAAACGCATGTCCCGGAGTGATGTCGTGACTCTTTGTGAAGCCATGGAGTCTTTTAACTCTTACACCACCAACTTCACACAAAGCTGTGAATAGGGACACGAAATCCGTGCAGGTTCCGCAACGAGACGACAATACCTCGTCTGCAGTCCGGTTCTCCGTATGCACACTGTACCTGTGCAAAAATGTAAAGTAATATTTCGATGTTCAGCTTTGCTGTGATGTAAACCTTACGTGAGTTTAGTTGAGGTCCAGAGAAAGAAGGCTCGAACCAAAAGCAAATCATCGTTGAAGCAATGCCTGCTGAAGTAGCCTGCCAGACTGGTAATGTCCACTTCAGCTTCAGGTGGCAATGTCTTCGCCGCCTCATCAACACTCCTAATGGATGTCAAGACGGGCAGAGAAGCAGTCCTGTACAATGCCACCTGTTCAAGAAAGAAGAAGTAATTTTTGACACTTATTGTTGAACATTTCAAATACAACCTTGGTACAGTGAGGAGGCATCACAGCAAAACGAACAACGTCGTCGTCCTGCTTCTCGCCATTGTCTGTTTGCACACCAATATCGCAAGTAGTAGGCAACACTGGTTGGCTCGACCCTTCCAGAGCATCTTCTGGTTCTTTCGACACCACCTCTGAATCAGGTTCATCATCTGGTGATTGCTCTTGTATTTCCTTGGTTAAATTATTCAGCGATATATGTTTGTCCGGTTGCTCTTCCGACGACGACCTCGATATCCCAGGCGAATTTGGTCGAGACAAGTCTTCAACCACTGCCACTCTTGGTGGAGGCGACGTCGGTACGACCACAGGAGTTGTCAGCGACGAAGATTGCAAATAGACAGTAATAGGCGACGTGTCTGGAACCGGCGAAGGAGGAGACACCGACACAATAGTCCTCGGCGACGGAGACGGAGGCGGTGTAAAACTAGGACTGTCGTTACTAACCGCTCCGACGTACTCCGTCTGCACCTCGGTCTGCACCCCAATTTCGACACTCTCTGGAACCACTTGGCACTCTGCATCGCACAAAACCAGCTCTAATTGTGTACCACACTCCGCAGTTTCAGGTACCGCGGACACCGCCTTGTCTCTCCATTTCAGTCGTCGTTGAGGCGACGCCGGAAGAGGTATCGGCTCTTCCACTGTCGTCGTAATAAACGCAAGCTTCGGTGTGCCATGACGTACTCGATCCAACGAGTTATTGCAATGGTTGTTGTTATGTACCTCCGAAGAGTTGTTAGCACATGAATCAGCGCTTTTGGACCTACCAACATCTCGTAACCGTGCAGGAGACTCCGGAGACTGGTCGTTATTCTTGGTCCGTGGAAAGAGTTTCCGTCGAGGGTACGGCGTTGGTGAATTGTCCGGAAACTTTCCTCTTCTCCGTGATTCCTGGTCGCGTCTTATCCGCATTGTTGACCAACTGAAACACTCCGCAAAGAATTAATCTCCCGCAGTGTCTGAATCACTGGTCATCTCATGACTGAATGCATGTTTCTCAATGCTTCTCCGCGAGCTTTGCGTGGCCTGTACGAATCACGCGCGAAAAACGAAGCCTGACTTGCTGGCATGGTTAAAATTAACGGGTTTAGACAAAAAAAAAGAGCACGTCACTGCACCTGTACAACAAAAGGTAGGCGTCTGCGCGCACTTGTTACATATAAAGGCAAAGGAAACCATTATTAGAGTGTCAAAATCCAACCCGGATATTAGATTGAACGACGATTTTATTTGTAGGACATTCAAAGTATCGCATGCGATTTAATGCACAAAGAATAATGAGGTCGTTACACTGCACTGGTGGAATACAGACAATGAACAGAGACAGGGATCATCAATGACAATTAAAAGCGATTTTGGGGCAAGAGATCCAGAAAAACATGGCAGAATACTAGGGTTATTCAAGTATGCATTTCCAGTCACACTATACTCATTGTTGTTGACATAAAAAGTGCGTACATTTTTATTGATTACTGGTGCATTAGAGGGCAGTTATTCTTGATTCCAATGAGGACAACTTAGTATTGAGATGAACACTTACCACTCGAATAATGGCATCAGTGTACACTTTGACGTGCACTAGTCTTGATAAGAAGATGGTTACTACCAGTCAAAAATAATAGTGTGAGTGGAAAGGTGGGGTGATAGGAATTCCGGGCTGGCTAGCCAATTTGGCCATACAGCCCCTCCTTTCCCATTTATTCAACACATATATTTACAACACAAAACAAAAAGGTGGGGTGGGGTAAACCCTGCTGGTAAACCCCACCGAGAATATCGTTAAGATTATCCTTCAGGACAAACTCAGTTGCAGCAAAATAATTTGTCTCGACTGAGTGTTGAGTACTTGACTGATCTGCAATGAAAATGTGCAATGCTCGCGTGTGTATTTGAGCTACACGTACTTGGGCATGTGGCTGCCCAATTTATCACAACTACATGTTAGCAAGGTGTCGTGGTAAGGACCACATATGATTCAGTATCTCGTTTCATTCTCTGAAACAATAACGGTATCCACTATGGTCATTTTCATTTTAACTCTTGTTTGCTGATAGCCTATGGGGTTACGTAAACTGCACGTAGATCTACTAATATTACCTGATATTACCAACAACACTTACTATCACCAGCTGTGACTTTGCTGCATTTGATTTTTTTAAGAAGACTAATGAGTTAATAATATTAAGGGCAGTGAAAAGTTCTAAGGTATACAGATTTTTCTGTTCATGTTCATATACTCTGACGATTTCCAGATGGTTCTGTATAGATTTATGACCTTTCCTAAGGCGTATTCACGAAAACGCTGCAAAGCTGAAGGAGTAGTTGGCGTGACAATGTAAGATATCTGTAAAGTTTCATTCTCATTATTTATTGTGGCAGGCGTGATCAAAATAGTAGGAACGTGATGGTTTTCCAGGAATCCTCCGAGATTTCGTGCTTGCTGTCGTCTTAAAGCCACTGTGCTATTGTAACCAAAGGCTTGTAATATTGTGATCAGGTTAATATATTTTATTAGGTCTAAAGTTATTCAATATGTAGTTATTCCTGCCCGTTGATTCACTTAATGAAAGGATGTCTTCATCATTATAGCCTATAGCTCTACATCACACATTAATAGTGGCACAGTGTTATCCTTCGTTCATGACCATTATTTTTATTGCAGCCTACTGCTTCCATTTAAAATTGAAAGATAAACATTGAAAGCATATTTTCCCCATAAAATCTTCAGCCTTACCGACGCGTGCCTGAAATTACTTTTAGTAAACTAGACCAACGGAAGTGGTGGAAAAGACGACCGGTAAATACGGCCCGGGCTACGCAGAAGTAGCGTGCGGAGTAATGTAAGCATCTACACTAGAGCAATGAACTGGCCTCAATAAGAGTGTTAACTCGCTTGCTTGCAAAATGCTTGCCATGAGATGCGATTATTTTCTATCCTCCTGTCTATGGCCCAAGCTGTGTTCGGTCATGCCAAATAAATTGGGGGCTTTGGGGCATGGAAAATATGATACGTAATCACTTCTTCAGTATTTTAATCAAGTAAAATCACATTGGTTTCACGATGTAAAAAAAGCAATCTTGATTGCATGAATATCAGAATATTTTTCTAGTAAAATATGAATGACACTGCATTAGGATACTTGCATATTGCTCGCTGAATGGAAAGTTCCCAATTACTCACTCATGCCTCACAAGGTATTCGGAACTTTCTTCCTGTCGCCAGCGTCCAAGAGATGGATTGACCGTAGGCGTTTCCATCCCGGTGTCCTAAGGTGAAAGTGACCCATTCAGGTGATAAACACGAGAGATTATCGTTGACGGAACATGTTGGAGTACAGATACTTTATTTTCTCTCCTGGTCGATTCTGGAATATGTTTCGTGGTAAACTGGTTAGAGTTCATATTACCGCTCACATTTCCATGCAAAATGTTGACACCTGCATTTCTCATGGGCAAGTTATGTTGCATTGTTCGTAATGGTGTAACATGTGAAATTAATTCCCAGCATATATCCGGAATATTACGTTCAGGACTTGTCATAGTAATGACTGAATATTACGCTAATTTAAACTATGAACGGAATTCAGAAAAGATGTCCTACTTAAACATATCTTTTAAATAATATTAAGTAAGAACTATACAACCATTCACCAAGGTCATGGGCCGTGTTAATAAATTCTATAATTATTAAATCGCAGGATGGCGTTTAAGTGAACGCATACGGTTTTTAACGAGTTTAATTCCGCCCTAAATTTCTGTATCATTTCTTTGCTGGTTTGGTTTACCTCCATCATACAAGTTAATATCAACTCAGGTGGTCCTAGTTAGTACTCCTCAGTACGTGATTCACGCTTATTTTATCTGTAATAGAAAAATAATTCAATTAACCCAGTTTTAACTTAATGTTTTGGCGGGGAAACTTCCGGTAGCTGCTCGAATCTTCTGTCACTTATGCTTTCTTCTTCTTCATTCCTGGACACTTTCCCGTAGATGCTTTTGTCCGAATTACCTTGAAGGTACTCACGCCAGGTGGGCGGTGAAAGGGTCGAAATACTATACTGTATAGTTTTGTATAGCATGGGTCGGAATGGTGGTCAAGGTTTCAATGACGGACAGAGGGCACAGTATGAACCACCTGCGCCATTAGAATTATGACTTGTCCTGTCTCATTGTTTATTTTTGTAATACCACACCTTAGCGCCCAGAGCATACAATCATCTGAATGGAGTGTTCATGGTCACCTGGGTTGTTGAAGTGATTCGTCAAAGAAAATAGTTGCGCTCTGACTTGGTCTTCACACGTCAAAGTACATTTTAGCGTGAACAATTTGAAAGATTTGCATCAGGTGACACTCAATAAAGGTTACATTCCAGGGGAAACATGCTTTGGAAATCCCATCACTTTGACAGATCCACCAATTCCGTACCGCAGTTTAAAAAATTCTGGATAGTCAATATTTAATTTAGCAATATTTGCATACAATTAAATTTCTCGAATAATAAAACAATACCAATACTACCAGTTATAATGATGTTAAACTGATTTCTTCTAAATACATACGGTACATACCACTATGTTGTGTATACAGAGAATGTAAGAGTCCTGAAATGCAGCATGCTCTGCTGCAAGAGTAGCATTACACATTACAATCAATTATTCGAACGTGATAAATTTATTGACATCGACATTGACAAAGTTGCCTTCAAGATCGATCAGCCCAGCATCCGATCATATGATACACTTCTGTCCTCTGATTCGATATCAACGACTGTGGTGCTAACAAGCTCGTAAAAGCTTCTGGTGAAATGGTCCATGACCTCGGCCGCATTCTTGACCTATGCAGCACGGTGTCTTAATTGTGCAACAAAGCCATTGCATTTTGCAACTCCACTGCACTGTCCGATGATGATGGTTATTACGTATCCGTTTTTACGTAAAATAATTAGTGCAATCTGCTTTGCTCCAACACCTACGGTAGGCCAAGGTTCCAGGACCTTCAAAAAAACTGTTGACGGTCAAGGGCGGTTGCGGAGGCGGAAGCAAGAAGCTAGGGAGGGCAATGCTTTCTTAAGCCTTCCCCCCCTCTTTTCTACCCTTGGAACTTGGAAGAGTCCCTCAGATGGCCCAGGAAGAAGTTGGGCCAAGTGGAAGGCTGGAGTAAGCAGAGTCCCGGCCTTGGCGTGGCCGTGAAACTAGGTAGTCCGACCTTCGAGCAGAGTCCCTGCCCCAGAGTCGGATGGAAGCGGCCTTCCAGCCGGTTACTGCCCCTCAGCCCCTCGGTGAAAATGGGGCTTGGCCATCCTAGCCAAGGTTGGCCCCTGAAGATGCCCTGGGGTGAGGGACCTTCCCATTTCGGATGGACGGACGCCTCTTCCTGCTGGGCTTACCTGAGGAGTATCAAGGTTCAAGAGCCTTCGTCAAGACCGGTTTCGGAGGGGGGGGCCAAAGACGAGATGGGCCATTCCTCTGCTTGCCCGTCCCCACTCACGAATAATAGAATCGTCCTCATTCAGAATTTTGCGCATCGTCTGAGAGAGATAAGAGCATTTATACCTTGAGTTGGGTCAAGAACCCTGGTGTCTAATCTCACAGTCAGCGTTCTCCATTTGTTACTTGAAGTGCAACTTATGCTTAAAATTGACCAGGATACGTCCTTCCTTTGGACATTGTCCGAAACCGAAAGTACAGCACTGAATTAATTGCGGTATGCAGGTGACCATTACTCTTGAAAATTCCTAAGGCAATCTAAAATAATAATTAGGCGCTACCTTTAGAAAGTGCTTACTGGAGAAGGACCGCCGCAGTCCATTTCGCGTAATGAACTCTTCAAATGTCCATTAAGACCGCATATTTGCTCATCATCAATCACTTGGTGTAGTTATCCTATCAGCCAGGCAACCCATCCTACTTCCCCATGCCCAACGGCCAGAAACCGATATAAACCAACAAATCTCTTCATTACACATGTCGCTTACAGGCATTTCCGCGTCAAAAGTGCTCTCATCATGTGTATTGGTCGATCTTTAGGAGAAAATGTGGTTCCGATAGTATTTTCCAGTAGAATTAAATTCCTGTTGCTACTGGGTGTTCTACTTTCCGATTCTTATCCATTCAGATGATTAGCTGTATCACAGTGAGTGAGGCCTACATTTTTTGGAGTCGTGATTTACAGCTAGTCCCCTTGACAGTGGAAAGCGAGTCCCATATTGTGGATGGTCACATCTTCAGTGTGCAGTATCGATAGACACGATTTATAGACTATTTTGGTAGAAAGTAGCGGAATTATTTGGTGCAGTTGAACGTCCGCTTGACAATACAGAGGATCCTTTATGTGGGCAATGACTGGGGTTAACACTATAAAATTGGAGATACTGTGCTACCTTCACGCTCTCACGGTTACACCTATTGTCCATTCATTTTTTGCATCTCGTAATAACTACAAAATGATACTGTTGGTGGGGGATCACTAATATTTTCTAGGAAAACTACATAGAAACGAGAGGGATATAGAGCAGAATGGTAAACTATTTATTAAAGAACTTATTACATTGTTACACAGCAACATGATGGGGAGAACTTTTAAAATAATGCTTCGGGCAGTTTATAAGCACCAGAAA
Organism: Catajapyx aquilonaris; assembly: GCA_000934665.2. Lineage (NCBI taxonomy): Eukaryota > Metazoa > Arthropoda > Diplura > Dicellurata > Japygidae > Catajapyx > Catajapyx aquilonaris. The sequence continues at coordinate 11,887 of JYFJ02000533.1, forward strand.
GAACAAGGGTTGCAGTTCTGTATGCAATGCATTATTTGGAATAAAAGTGTAGCATATTCCTATACCATACTGTTCTGTAGCTACCTGTTCATGTAATACGTAGGATCGAACTTTCAGGTGAATCTTACGCTTGACTTTTTGATGTGGCGAGGTATGGTGTCTAGGTGCCACTCTGCAGTAAATCTCAGCCATGAAACTGTACATGATTGTCGTTTAGCCAATAATTGCCCTGTATTCCTGTTTTGAATTCACCTAATTTCATTCTCCCGAACTTGAATGCGAAGGATGTCAACATTTCTCTCGACTAACCCGATACTGAAACGGGGTCTGCAGACACAATGTCTACTCATTTTATTGCCATTGACCCTTCACCTGAGAGTTGAACCCAGCAATCCTATACCGCAAAGAATACTTTCTCCTCCCATCTATTTCGAGCTGATATGTATGTACAGCAGGGGCTAGGCCATGAATTATTATCATACTACGAACCCTTCTACAAGTTACACGTAACGTTCCTCATGTAAGGAGAAGCATGTGTCACACACTGTTATGTCAGACTTTCGATCTATGGATAAGGCCGCTGTAAATCAGGTGACCCTTTAGGGAAGGACGATCTGCCGCAGTAATCGTTAAACGCCTGTAAAAGGTGGCCTAATATTGGGTCGTTAAGTCGTAAAGCATCACATTATCATTAATTTAGGCCTTTTAGAGTTACGACTGTCGTAAGAAAGATACACGTGCGACGAGGAAGTGCATTTCCCATATTACAATTTTGCTAACAACTTTCTGCATTTAAAGTGCAGTATTCAGTGGTTTAATTTACGTCTCACTTGTTAGTGACAGTGACTTATGAGTCCCGACATCTTTAGGACATGCATACTGACAACGAGAGGAACTTTCCCGCTTTTCAAAATTCGATCACCAGAGCGTAACCGTTCAAATTCCTTTCATGAGTAATGTGTTCGGCCATAATGACACTGACTACCACTTGTCCATGTGCAAAAAGAAAATAAAAAGTATTGACAAAACGGCTACTTGAGCATGCTGTGCCAGATTTCTTTTTTTATTATTGTTGAGGAGTATGGGGGGAAAAAGAAATGTGGGTCAATGTTATTACTCTCAGTTCAGTGGTATATGCAGCATGAAACAATATCAGGGGAATCCGGGGTAGAAAAGTCCACCTTCAACGAGGCGTTAAATATGCGACACGAGTCAAGAAGTGTTCAAGCTTCAATGACGACCTTGAAGACTATACTTTTGGATGCTATAGACTAGTACTTTCCAAAACGGGACAGACACCTGTACCCAATTGAAAGGTACGTAATGACAGCCATTCCATTTGCATTATTCCAAACATGGGTTTAATGAATGGATATTAGTTACACCTTGGCAAGCTACTAAACTTGAATAGGCATGATTGACTTAGTGGAAAATATTAGTGGAACAAGCCCATTAAAATGTACTGTGTAATGTTTTCATAAATACTGTAATAATAAATTGTGTGTTTTTTCGTGGTCATCATAATACCAACGGGTACTGATTATGATCATAGGTCACGATTATTATTTGTTGAAAGTACAAAAATATATATAACAAAAATGATATATTACTAATGATTTGTTAGGGAATTTTCTACTAACATGAGCTGTGCCTGAACGACAAATACATGTTAATATCATGGGACACATTTTCTAAAGAGAGTGACGCAATGGTAGTACCGATATGGCGACACGATTTTATCTTTTTCCTTCCTTCCTGAGATTTCTTTCACACTACCAGACCTTGGGGATCCTGTCACTGGTGTCTGCAGCCCAGTGAAGGTTCGCTGCTCAAGGGAACAGCCAACTGCACCCTCTTTGACACGCTCCATCGACCCCGAATCTATCCTACATATTGTAGTCCGTGAATGCAAAAATTTAACAAAGCCTCCCACCAATGTTGCGGCGACAAAAAAAGAGGACATTTTTTTATGTGTCGTGTCGACTCCTTGGATTCCTGTCACCTGAGTGCAGCTATAGGAAGGTGTAATAAACGTAGGCGTGCCCAGTGATTGGTGCTTAAAACAAGGAGAACGAAAATTGATACCGATCACTGTTGTTTGATCTTTATTGGGCGAGTTCCCCACGTGGACATGGATAGGTCCTTTCTACATAGGCTATAAATCACAGCGGGTGGGATTCTATAAAGGGGAAATTAGTATTACCTTTCGTTGCGCAATTTGATGCAGGTCATGTGGGGAGTCCACTTTCCGGTTGGTCGGTTCATGCCCCGAGGAAACCGGATTCGCAGGTCTGCAAAAAAGTGTTTCAGAGCGGTGTAAATACATCACAATATTGCAAAAAAGGAGTGGTAATAAGAAGAAAAGCTTTTGTGGCCTTGGGGATCCATAATGTCTGATGTAACAAAGATGGGCCTATTATTGCGAAGCTTGGTAAGAGACACGAAATTAAAAGCCTCCAGTCCATGCTTATTACGTTATATTACAGCTCGTGCTGTGCAGTGCAGTAAACTACAAAGATTCATTTATATAGTGGGGTGATTGTCACGCTTGGCAATTCAAAGAGATACAAAATTTCATCCTTTGTTGCGCTATCATCAAGTTGGCTGATTGATATATTACTCTATGTCTATACTATCTAAGCAAAATGTGGGCATTTTATGAGGGCAAATTGACTGCATATTGATCCATAATGCTTACTAGTGGCCTACTGCCATAGAAGTAAAATCTTGACTCCCACGTGGAATAATTTATAAGAAAATAATCATCATAATTCGACTGTTTAAACTCGTATGTTCAGATCCATTACAGATATTACCACCTTATAAATACGACATCTATGAACACTCGTGTAGCTCGGTAACAATTCAACATCTCTATAGTACGACAATATTGTTGCATGCTTCTAACCCTTGGTCGCTCTCCCTGAACGACGCAATTTTCCAATCTCATTTGGGGCCGGAAGCCTTTCAAAAAAAAAAAATAATCCAACAATTCTGCCCCAAATGACAAACTACAATTTTTCAAACTTCCTAACTTCAAGTGGACAAATTGAACCTCATTTCAACATAGTGCAATCATTGTGAAACGACTCCCATGATCCATAAAGAATTGGAGATTGCTTGTGGGTATAGAATGGGAGGCAGTCCAGCTCAATCCTCCCAGAAGCGGTGCTATCCAGAAAGGAGGCTGGTAAACCACGTGGTTCATTCTCCTCCTCCATACCCCCCCTCCAGCATAAAGTCTTCAGGTGAGAGAAGTCCAAGATCTCAGTACTAAGAGGGGGGGTATAGAAGGCCCGCCTGTCCAGACGTTGACGTCATGTTTGAGAGGCTCAGCTTCTCCTTCTCCCCACAGTTGCTTAGCGCACTATATGAAGGTGACTGTGCCTTGTAGTGTATCGGAGGAAAAGGTGGTCTCTCAGTGAGGTGGGTCGGTTGGGGACCCCCTAAAGGAAAAAGTGATTCTTGCTCCGTGGAAGCTGCTTCGTGGAGAATGCATGCGGTGAGTATATGCACACTTCCGTTCGCAATATATTTCCAGGGAAATGGACCCTAATAGGGGCACACTCTCAAGTAATTAAAAAAAAATCAAATAATGTAGAAGGTACTATATATTTGTCCTAATTTAGTTGGAAACAAATTCATTAAGCAGCATTGAAAATTTGAAATCATTTTATAGTTGTTAGGGTGATAGTATATGTCCTCTGTAGGCCTTTCATTGCCACAACAGTATCAGTTCAAAATATTTCAAATCCGTATATACAGTACTACACAAAATAATCATTATTGCCTCTAGTACTTGAAGTTCCACATTGGTAAGACAATGCATGGTGGGCTGGGAAATTTCAAGCAGCTGCGGATGAATTTATTTGTCCACGGCCCCTTACCTGCGTGTATATTAATCAGTGAGAATAATGTAATTAATGAAAGCAAAGTAATGCACAAGCTTGTTTGAATTTTGTTCAGAATATTAATGTAATCGCTCTCCTTTGTTGTATTTTGTATTTCGTTGTACCTGAGCATTCATCTATTTCAAAAGTTCGTTGCAAGGTCAGTAACTGCATTACTCATTGTGAAGCGGTCCTTTAATCAAAATTTATACTTTTCGAAGATAGATCACTTTGCATCTCACCTTCGTTTAGCATGAATTTGCTAAATGGCTACTAGTGTTAATATCAGATAATATCACAAAAATGCATGGTGCAATTAATGTAGGAATCGTATGTGCTGAAAGACCCATTCACCTATAAATTATTGTATACCTCTACAAAAAAGTAATTGAAAAGCGCGACCTTGCGTCCTTAATGAGGAATTTATAGAGCAAGATCTTAGTCAAGATCATTATCTGAAGTCGTACCAAAGATCTTACAAGTGTCAAGTCACGAAGCATTATGTTCCAAAAATGCGCACTCGAGTAATGAGGCCTGCCATTGGCATTATTACATCGCAAGTAGGTTAATTCTGGAGCACTCCGTCCTGAGGAAGTCGTGCAGAAATGGAGGCACATTAGTACAGTAAAAGGTTTTCAACCGCTCCTCCACCCTCTGGCCATGGTCAGAAACATCGCAGTAGTATGTAATGACAAGAGCATGTTGCATCAGTAGGAAATCGGGATCCGCCCAGATTCAATAGGACACCCACTAATATCCAGTTTTTAATGTGCCATGAATCACTAGATGTCTCAGAAGAGAACAAGGCGGTGGCGGAAATGCCAACAATTGTTTAACGCCCACTCTTCGGATGGTGCGGGCGACATGAACACATGTTGCGTAAGTCCATCGAAAGTGTCGCGCTAATTGCTTTATCTAAAAGTGCCCTAGTTGGTACAGTGATACGGAACTTTCTCTACACGGACCTTTAAAAATGTGGCCGATTTGATGTTAAGAAACGGTTCTTCGCCAAATTCCAGGAGGTTGAAAAATATAAGGTAGTGGTTTACCCCAGGGAGATTCACCTGGACTTCCCTGTGACTCTTTTTCGGTTTTGAGTCAGCCAATATAGCTTCCACAAAGTGTGAAACGAAGGGGGAGGCCTTTACAAGACTATTTTTGCGGCACACCCAATTGGTCTCGGTGGTTGTTGAAGAAGACAAAACAATGACATAAAGTGTTGCACCGCGATTAATATTTTCTCACTATACTTTCACTCTATATTCAAAGGAAAGGAGGTATATGGGGAAGAAGATCAAAACATGTTAGTCAATTGGCTCAATAATGAATTTATTGCGCACATGTAATTGTGACAACTTGTGATAAACGAGTGGCATTTGGAAAAAGGGGGCAAGGTCAGCCCGAATTGTTTTGATTCTTAGGGCCCCTGAATTAATTAATGATGTCAAGTGCGTTTGACACTGTTGTGATTATTGCCCTGATATGCATTTTACAGCATATAGTGTGAGGGCCGATTCTACTTGTTGCTGTGTTTAGAAACAAAGTGACAGATAACGTGTTGAGAGTTTTATTGCTCTATGTGTCGGTCAGATCACACATACGATATTATTGAGGGTTATAAATTGAAAGATTCCTAGCTCAGTAATTTGTCCAGTGTTCTAGAGATAGAGCATGAGGAGGAGAGAAGACAGAAAATTTTATTAATATCTTTTTTGGAAATCCCAGTTGTTAAGTTGTTAAAATGTTAACCGGCTATTCAAATAAATTTTGAGGTGCCGGTAGTGTATCCACAGTTAAGTTCAACAGTCTACTCAGTCACAATTTGTGACTTCCTTTTTTTCCCCTCCCAGCATCTAATGACTGCTCCACGTAAATTGTAGTGAAAACTAGACACGATTTTTATCTCTCCTGAGTATTCCATTCCCAGGTAGCACAGCACGTGTTTTCACTCGGGAAAAAATTACGCCCTACCAAAATTTAGAAAATCGCTCGCCCCTTTCAAATTACTGGTGTTAACTATTGTTTCAGACATTGTTTATTCAACAACTAAGATATCAATGCTTACGCTAATATGTCAGTAAAATAGTCTTAGTAGAGCTATTAGACTTTAAAATCTGCATAACTGCCTGAAGCTACAGGACTAGTACCAGTTTCTGCCAGAACACGTACTTATAGCAAGTCACAAAAAAATGTGAAAAAAATATGTCCTCTCCTTGTGGACCTTGGTGGGGGTCTCTCCCACACAATCTCTTGGTGCAACTAGAGTGAGCGGTAAAAAGCAAGGGCTGGGTTTCCCCATAAGAGACGTGTTTCAATTCAAGGCTGCCTTCGACATGATCATTCGTGATCAGCCCCTCTTGTCTAACTATATCAGGACCTGCCGCTTCCTCTCCAAAATAACAGGGGCATCGTCTCGTGATGCTACTTTTCACAATTATGAATAGCAATAAACGGCTACCATAAATAATGGTCTGCCTTTTGGGTTGTAAGTAGTGAATGGCCGTGTCAAATGTCAATGATCTAATTGTTCGGTTAGCATTCATGGCAATTTGCTTCCGGGGAAGCTTGGTGCTTGTACAGGTGAAATTATTAGGACGGATATAATTATGCAGATTGGGAAGATAAACTTGTCAAGCGATGCTGCCATAAGAAAAGATATTTATGACTCGGAGGACATCAGATATGGAGCAATACGGATATTTCAGGAGCCTAATTAATCGCGCATGTTATTTTTATATTTTTTCTTTCTCCCTAATGGCATAGCAAGTGGTTGGGCATATCCTTCACCTCACTGAGCCTTGGAAGGCAGAAAGGTCTGAACATAGCCTGATGTCCTTTGGTAAATGGGAGCAATAGAAAAAGGTGCCTTCCCACCTGCAGTGCACTGCACACTGGAAAGGTTAAAGAGGTTCCAATGTGCTCATTAATACCCCACCCATTTGTCAAATTGTATTAATTGGAGCAATAGAGGGAGGTGTATTGCCCAAGTTCCCAGTTTATGAGGGAGGTACTATACAGAAAAAATGTCAATTCTTGCTTATCTCAGTTACAAGTGTTAAGAGAATCAACAATACTGTCGGGCATTTATAAGTAAGCCAGATAATAATTGTGATTATCTGCTCCAAATAATCATGTGTGCCAATTTCCGGATGGAGTTAAAATTGCATCTGACATGTCATAATAAATTCTCCTTGACAGACTCTCAAAAAGCATTGTTTGTAATGACGTGAGGCAGTAAAAAGTTGGGAGGCACCATGATATCCAGTGCGAGTGATATCGGCCATGCAAATTACACAGGAACCCTTCACTGTTGTGACATGTGTATCTCCACCCTTCTGGGCTAAAATACCTGCTTTATAGCAATGCTGTAGGTGGAGTGCATGACAAAATAGTGCAGTGAACTTGGTTTTTACCAGGGAGATGACCTCATGGCTAAAGAGGGCGTCTGAATACTATGCACGAATCAGAAAAATAATGTAATTTTACACTGGGTGTCACATCAGAGCAAAATTTCAAAAAGTAACATGTCAATATCAATGAGAAAAAATGAGAATAATCAAAATTTGTTTTGTTGTGTACTGCAAATGCTTGATGCACGATTTTCACCAATAGCTGGGAAAAGAAGTTCTGAGTTTTGACAAGCCGTCACATGCACCCTTCCACACTATGTTATTTTTCAAACCACCTGTTTCTCCGCTGTCCATATAAAGCATTATTTTATCATCATAAATCAACTAACTACACAACAAATTGTTAAACGTGTCTGGCTATGAGCTGCGACTTTGAAGTGGGCTTAGCTCAGTGTAGTGGTTCTCACCTTGAATTTAATCCTCTTTTGCGCTTCAGCGCACCAATAAATCAGTCAGGTGGGACTATACTTTCATCGGTTTTCTTTTTGTTGTTGTTCAGAATTAGGTAAATCAGGAGCTTATCAGAAGATTTAATTAGAAATTTTATTGATTTTTTTTTTAAATTTTGAAGTAGGACTACTTCATAGCGACAATACCTAAAGTTCGGTGAAGCGGAAATTGTTTCCAATTATTCTTGATTTGCGTGAAGACAGTGTTAAATGTTTATCCTTCTTCCAGAGTTGAAGGCCATTATGCAAAAAAACTACACTTTCACCTTTACTTTTATAGAGTCTAATTTTTGTGCTTTGTCATCACTTTTGAAATTACTTAGTACTATAATAGGATTTCATTAAGCGGTGATATTGATTAATACAAATAGAAAATAGGAAAATACTTGCCTGGGATGGCTCTTCTTCATAATATATTACTTTCCCAGTTAATTAAGCTACAGTGGCAGACCCTTGCTATTGCCCCTGGCAAGAGGATGGGCCTGGGGGATGGGGGGAGGAGGGACGTGAGAGTGAGCTTTCGCATGAGAAAGGTCTGGGTCACGCCTCACCTTATTGTACTATCATGTGTATTCTGTACCTGTGCTCCACTTTACCCTTTGCATGTCAGGAAAGCATCTCTTGTCTGCAGGTGCGGGTTAAACTCCTTGTATGGCCTTTCAAAAAAAATAGTTCATTTACATTTAGAATTCCAAGTCCCTCGTGCGGGCAGCATTACAAATAGCAATTGGTGTGTATTCATCCTATGTAACTTGGACATGTGCGTAGGAGTCATGCAGGACGTGTGATGAGAGGACAAATCTATGTTATTCTCGTCTTGGGGAGAAAGGTCCATAGAAGAAGGAGTATATCCACATATTGCCTGGGGTTGTAGACTCCACCTAGACGGGATTGAAGGGAGCGTTCACTTCCGGGATGAAGTGGCACCTTGGTTTTAAAATGCCTGAAGTTACGTCGGATTTATTAGCCGCAATTAACTGCCAATAAAATGAAACACCGAACAATACCTGCTATTGAAACATAATGGTGCAACGATTTCAACAAGATGCCCCTAAGTAATATTATGTCATAGAGCTGTTTACATGACAGTAATACCACGATAATGCGACACTATTATGTCATACGAGCATATAGTGCACTCACAGCGTGTTATTAAATAAATTAATATTATACGTCATATTAGAAAAATATCTACCTTACACTGAATTGGAAATTGTTCTTTGTTCTTATCATTTCGCAACAATGTTGGAGTCATTTAGACATTGTATCTTCTCAGTTAACAGCATATTGCACATCTTTCAAAGGGAAGTACACCTTAAAATGCAAATTGGCAGACCCGTGTCATTGCTGCATAGGTATGTGATGCAACAAAGTGTGAATTAGTGGAAAGTGGAAGAGGAAGCTTTTGAGGGACAATAGATTGATGCCACGTGACAGGTTCAACAAGTGCCAGAGGGATTGGCCATAAAGAAAGGCATGACTACCTTTATTAGACGGCAGAGTACCACAGGCGCTAATGACTCACTTTTACCAGGCCAATCTCGGGGCAAATAGTTTTCAACAAAAAATAAACCCGAAGCGAAGCATCGAAAGTAACGCAAAAGGAAAGTGGGATGGTAAAGGACCCCTACAAGCTCATGCCCAAATCTGCAGTTTTTTGACTGGCTCGCTTTTAAATTAAATTTCACATAAAGTGAAAATATGCACCCCGCATCTACATAGCGAAAGTATTGTTTTGTTCGGTGCACGTTACCGTATTTATTGACGGCACGTCAAGCAAATTGCACCACAGGCCTGTTTGTTAGACAGATCTCTTTGTTATCTTTATGATGCTTTAATAGGAGAAATGCACCGCAAACCAAACTTCCTGGACTCTGCTAAACCACTTTTTCCCATCCTTTGATTGAAAGTGAAAAACCAGGACTGCAACATCTTCGCATAGGAATGCTAAGTGTAATAGTTTTACTCGGGCAAAGTAATGACCTAAACCAGTATGATGAGACCTTACACCCTCACTTTTTACCGGTCAGACTGACCATATTGTTTTACTTTTTTTTTAAACCTGTTTTTAGAGTAATATTACCCTAGTGATCCAAACATTGAAAGTGCTTTCCTGAATTTCAGAGCTGAGGGGCGTTTGAAACAAGGTCGTAAATCTGGACAATTTTAGTCCAGTACAAAAACAACTTTCCATAAAACGACACGTTTGCTTATGATTATTCAGGGCCAGATAATTCTGCATTTGCCAAAAAGGCATGTAAGGCCATGTGGCCTACGCGATATGCTCTTGTAGAAGAAAAAAACCCTTTCTCTGGAACAATCGCATTTCTCACCTTTTATACATTGTTTAAATCCCAGGTGCGGCTTTGCTGGGTTTCTTTACGCCTGCAAATTGCATTCGTGTGATCCACACATTTTCAACAGCGGCTACCTTATCATGTGTGGGCGGGCTGACAATGAAGCTTACCAAGATGCAATTGCATGCAGTAATTTTGTGGTCATATCAGATGACAAGAATTCGCTTTCTCCCTTCTTTTTTTGGACAATATGTCGCACCATCTTATTGCCGCTAAATGGAGAAGTCTACATTCATTCTGTATTACCTACTATATTTAAAGAATAGCAATGCCACCCACACGTGTACAGTATTTTACGCTTTAAATTTAACGTTGGTATTGCAGTTGAATAGAGTGACAAAGTGGGCTTGTAATTCTTGAGAAAGATTGTCGACCAGGAGAAACACTGAGTACATTTTTATTGCCCTTCGGATTTTACTGGGGCATCTCAGAAAACTTATATGAAAGTATAGTCACGAGTTCGTCTCGTTTCCTGCTACTGTGCGAGTATTTTTCCAGACCTGCTTATGATAAGTGCTTCCGGGCTATTGTTGGACATCATTATTACTTAGCCGTTATGGATTTGCTTATGGTATGCAGTGTTGTAACCAAGTTGTAACTCTTGGAGGAACAAAATTCATTCTTGTTAGCAACTTTTATTGAAATAATATGCTACGTAGTTTACGCACACCTTCAGGGAATGGTAGCAGTGGTCCGAACATAATGGCAAGTCACGATTTCAGAGCTAATGAAAGATTCTTTTTTTGAATCCATAACACAAGTTCAACCTGAGGTGTCTCACCATTGCATCGAACGATTTCAATACAATTGAGTTTGCACTCACGAAACATATTAGAACCTATACAGATGAAGGCGGGGAACAAAACCAGGCTTTTATCCATCATTGGCAATCTATCCGCTTCAAGAAAGATCAATTGATAATTGAGTTTCGGAGACGTTTTTTGATTATTATTCGCCTTACAATGCAGCATGATTGCCTATTCATATCATTGATGGTGTCTATGGCGAGAGGAATTCATTAGCTTAGACCAATCGTCTTCAGATCCTGCATATTCAGATGTGAATATTTGTGTCTTTCATAGGCGTTAGCAAGGTTAAGCTGGCTATTAAAGTGTGTTGTAACGGGTTTCAAGCACGTTTTAGTGCTAAGTTCTTTTACAGTGGCTGTGCTAAAACTATTAGATTTAGATCAGGTAGGTCTATTTTTATAACGATGCAATCTTCAGCTTCTGTGACCTTAATGGATTTCTGATCCTCAAGCGAAGCAAATACTTTGGCCTATATACAATAATCTCATATCTGAATGTGTAACATTTACCGTACCTGTACAAGTAATAAAACCTATATGGATGAAAGTTACTGTTACGTCAATTCAGCTGCAGTATTTAAAGAAAGGCCCTGTCAGTTATCGTGTTCCTTCATGAGAAATAACATATCAAGGTTTATTCATGTCAGACCCTTATTTACGACGCTTTTGTCTGGTTATGTGCCTCACTGTTAAGCAATATTGAAAATTACCTCTCACACCTCACACGTCGAATCGACCCGAAGTTCCGAACCGACAAAGTGACCTGAATAGTAATTATTTTGTTTTCACTTTTTCAATTACTGCAACACCGTTGTTGTTTCCAGAGGCGATCGTTATACAATAGTGTGATGAATGCGAACCAATTGTTCACATTAATAAGTTGTAGCAGTAGGTCAGGGATTTACTTGCTTTTACGTTTAATCGAAGTGACTCTGCAACATCAAACATGCAGGTCATCTTTCTCGAGAAGTAGGCTGAGGCAACCCATATGCATTCCATTTTATGACCCTGAAAAGAAGCAACGATTTTTTATGATTATTTTCACCTATGGCCACTTATCTGATATTCACATACATTGTCGTCACCCACTTTTCCCCTCGCACAGCAATAAAGCATTTCTTTTGCCAACACATCACTGCTACACTGTTTCATATTAGGACCGGGTTGATCGAATGTAGGTTACATTTACAATGTTTGCTTTTTGGGATTGGAGGGTGAAGGTCCTCACAAGTACTGCACATCTCTCCATCCGCAATAATCATTAGTGTCCTCGTGAGTGGGAAGCACCTCCTAGAGATGTGATGGCGACCTCGGCCTTGGTTCATCCATCTGAAGAGCTCAGGAAGAGCTGCAGGCTAGACTGATAATTGATGTGTGCAGTGTGTCAGTGTTTCGCGAAAGGGGCTCTTACTTGAAGGTTGAGGCCATCCCATCTGCGTATTTGAGGTTGCCAACTGGGACAGGAGCACCTGAGCATCTCCCTCGACCATCTTCACCATTAGTTTAGTAGGGGGGGAAGCTTCTTTCCCTTTCACTTCGGAGGAAAAGTTAGAAACGAATTGCTGTTGGTATCATGAGACAGGAAATTCTCATAAGAAGTGTTTCTTATTGGGGCTGGCATTGACGTGGGAACAGGAAACTGACTTTTGTTTTGGAGGAAGTTTTTAAAATCATGTATGATTATTTGTTCGTTTTTTTGCTTGTTAGTGCATGTGGGGGGATTAGATTGCTTGAAAATATGAGAAACAATTTGCAAATAACAAGCTCGTTAAAATTATGTCGTACTTTCTAGTTTGTGTTGTTTATTGGTATAAACAAGGGTATAAACAAACTACATTGGATGGTTGTTTGTATAGAAATCTGGAATAAAAATTATTATGGTCCCACCTCTTCCTAAACCACTGGCTGTGACGATATGTCAAAATACGTAACAATACAAAAAAATGTCGCCATAGATTTCAAACTTCCTTTCGGAAGTTGCACAAAAATAGCTCAAAAATTAAGGTGGGTTGTATCCGTGTGTTGGTACATTACAGTAGATTCCTTTCTCACGTTTCACTCCGGTTGATCCGACAACAAAAAGGGACTCGCAAGTCATTCAGACTGCATTTTGCTCTCTCGGCAGCTGCACCTCTTCCAGACATGATTTCAAGACACGCGTGACATCAAAATATGAAGAAGTGTCTCTCCAGTGTGTCATAGACCACACATATAGGACTCTGCATAAATGACATTTGCCGCCCTCTGCATGTAACCCCGGTGTGTATGCATGCGTAAAGAGGCGGTCAAGGTGACATTACATGGGGAAGGATTTGGAGAATATTAATGACGTTGGCCGGGCCGGTTTTCTTCCCCATATTTTCTGTGAAAGTGTGTCATACCAAATGCGACAGGTTGGCGACGTCTATTATTTGACCCTCAAATGCAACTCAGTTCCTAATATGTCACGATCACAAGGCGTAATACTGTACAGTGTGCTAACAAGAATTTATAGCAGGCAATTAAAGCATATCGTAAACACATAATACAATTCTTCTGCCTCCTATAGTGAAGCTGAAACTTGATACTTGTAGGGTTCTATGTGGGTTATTACTGTAGTCTTCATCAATGTTTTTAATCTGACGCTCTGACGTTCGTCATTCATGACTTCTTTGTACTCGATGGGTTGTAAAGGTCAGGAACGGCATCCTGGATGGTAATGATGGTTCAGGAAACTGCGAGGTCATCGTTGAGGGTTTTGCGTCGTGAAAGGAATGTCGTATGATTTTCAACTCGAGTATTGATATAAAATTAACCTTTGGCATACACTTTCATGTTAAAACTGGTATGTGAGCCAATGCCTGTTTTCAAAAATGAATCTCAAACACGTGTAATGGTAAAGTAAAATAAAAGTAATTACATACAGCAAATTAATTACATTATTGGATCAACACAACTGCTAGTGTTCATAGCTACCATAATTACAATCAGGCTCTTTCATTAACCGCGGAACTCATGCAATGTGTGTGTTTTTAATGTAGGCCTACTGTGCAAATAGGCTACTGTTCATACACTCATGAGATGTGTACATAAGGCTTGTGCCTGTTCCAATCTTTAACCGTCAATTTGAGCTGAGTAACGCTCACACTAATTGATATGCAGCATACATTTGCGGAAGTTGGATTTTACTCTTCCCGCCTTGGGTGACATCATTTTATTTTGGTCTCTCAATATATTCATTACTCGAGTATGCTGATAAAGCACAATTGTTTTCTGCTGCGTTCAATTCCCTCAAGTGACAAGATCTTTGGAACCTGCAGGCTGCAGTCAACTTATTATTTTTCTTGCAGGTGTTGTGGACAGTGTTAGCAGCTTTGGCGGTGGCGGATGGAGCAGCTATCTCCAGTGTAGCAGTCAGTTTTATTACAGGATCCACAGCTTCTCAATACGGCTACATTGGTGGTCATCCCAGCAAGGGTGTTTCATATGCAGGTATACATCACTTCCCCTTCCAATCCGTCACATACCACAGGTTTTATTATTCTTATTAGAGAGATCAACAAGTGGCCAGTCGAATTAATTAATTGAGAGGTCGTGAGTATTAGCAGAGTCGTGACGGCCTTCTGGTTGGGAACACATGTGAGTTATAATCAATGAGCTATCTGACATGCCCATTTATTCACCTGACGTACACTTCACCTCGTGGTAGTGACAATTATGTGCATAAATGACCCGTTAACTGCAGCTGTAAACGAAGTCTGCTGATTTCTGCTAATTTATTTATCATAAAATTGAATATCTATGCGCACGAAACACTTTCATTGAAGGTTCATTTACCGTTCAGTGCATGTTACACTGTTCGCTAATAGTGCTATCCTGGGTCTTCACAGGCTATTTTGTTAGCAAGTACAGCTGAAAGCCATGACTAAATAGTTAACACTCTTTAAAGAATAGTGAATACGCAGGATAGTTCAAAAGCCTTCTCCTGTATGCAACTTTCAGTTATACGCAGAGTGAAAATAGGTTCGAATATCATCTGAGATTGTTTCTGCAAATTACTGAGACAAAATTGCTGAATTGATTGTGAACTTTGGCTCTGCTACACAGCTAAATATCATGTTACGTTTCATTTTACTACACAAACGATTATATCCTGCTGGTTAGGTTACCCAGTTGACATGGAATATTGAGGTTTGCATATCCCACAGGATGTCCCTTTTATTCACAATATTATTATAATAGCCGTAAACTACTGTGAACTGCTCCACTACATGAATGTAACCCTGTTAAATTGTTAAAAATTCAAGTGCACACTTTCGGGATATTTGATAATCACGACACACAGCAGATCACACGATACGAAGACGAAGCCCCATACTAGAGTCGCGGCCCCGAGTACGATTCGTACCGTCTACCCCGACGACACATCCTTCGACGAAGACATCGACGATTTCTGTCAAAGAGGGGCGTCGTCCTCACCGCAGGACACGCAGGCCTCCCAACTATCGCAGAGGAAGAGGTCCTTTCTCTGAAACGACCCATGGGCTCAAGACCTCCGCCACTGCTTATTACCCTGACTTTGACAACTTCTACTTTGGTAAGAGCACATTGATTGTGCTGATGATTCGAAAAAATTTCATGTGGGCTACTGGGATGTGACTTCTAACATTTTACTACCTGGAACATGTGATCGGCAATTGGTTTGACCCCCTGTACAGTGCTGACAGTGTACATACCTGCTCTTTTGACTTCTGTGGACTAAACACTTTGCTTTTTTGACCAAAACTCGCACGCATTTACCTGTTTCCCTTGACAAAAAAAAACACCTACACCCATGCTATGAAGTCCTTGAACTGCAGTGATCGGAGGATAACGCAATTCCCCAATCGATTGCATTCATTTCTGCCCAACACGCTCCTTCTCTGGTGATTGAAGATAAAATGGAAGATTTCCTCACGAGAATGCATGCTCTTTATATTCATGATCCCAACACACTCATTGTACTTACGTCCTTCCGAATCAGAGGTCAGTTCGTGAGCACCTTTTTTCTTGTCTTAGGAATCACTTATACTGGGGGGAATGAAGCTTTGATCGTTATTTTTAACATCTGACCCTGACACATGGGAGGACTTTCAACCCTCATTTAAAAGTGAATGTCGGTGGTGGAACCATCCTCATTCTTCAAATCTGTCAGATTCTAAGCCCTATTCTGATGCAGATGGTGAGTATAATGACTATGGAGGTGGAGGTGGAGGCTATGACGTGGAAGAGGTCAACAACGCCCTTAACCCTGAAGCCTTGACACCTGAAGGCGTCTTCTTACCACCGAATGCTGCCAACAGGGCGTACGATGAACCCGTAAGTGATTTACACCAAAGCTTACCAATGATACATTAACCACTGTCAATTCTTTTGAGGATCCTTATGTCGGGGATCCGAGAGTGGCTGCTGCTGCCATGAGACGTCCTCCGTTCTTCCATGAAATTCCTCACAAGAGGAGTATTCTTCATCTTCAACGGAGACGTGCGGACAACGGGTTGGAACCTCTTCGTCTTCGAAGCATCCGACCATTCTTCCCATTTGCATTCAAGTATGCATTTAAGTAATGACTGATTGCACGGTCCAAGGAATGCGTCTTTTTTTGGTTTCTGTTTTTCTCAACAGTGGGCAACCTGTTTCATAACACTCTGTTTCTTGTACTAACTATGAATGATGGGTGAGTTTCCTTTGTACTTTATTCTCCGGATTCTGTCTTCTGTGTTAGTTTTAAGTCTTCTTCATCATTATTTTGTGGTGTTTGTTGTTGTTGTTGATTTAGCATTGTGTCAGTGAGTTATTGGTTTATTTCGCCCGACAGTACATCGCCGGACGTCGTATTCTGCCGGAAATAACGACATTTAGGTGCCGAAACTTGGATCTTCATCAACAGTATTGTACTGTACATACATAGTATTGCTTCAGAAGGACGTAAATGTAGTTGACATCTACAGTAATATGATTATACAAAAGCTTACAATATAAAGTGATCATAGCTTGCTATGCTATCATATTGCCAGGGCTAATTATATATTTGTAAAAAATATAGAAGGCTATTACTGACTGATCGAATCCATTGCATTAAACGTAATTAGGCCCTTAATTAATTAATGGGTGCTTGAGCAGTTTGTGCAATTTGTTACTAATTGGTAGGTGAAACAGATTTTTATGGTACCCAGTTCTGATGCTTTTTAAATAGAATCAGCGTGTGAATGAACTGCTCTATATTTTTTAAACAAGAGTTTTCAACTGGCATGCAATATATTGCAGTGTTACTACAAAAGGGCGAATTATTGAAAACAAACTGGGAATCTCATTCTTTAAGATAATGTTTTGAAACTAGGATAAAATTACTCTTAACTTAATCAATTAGATAAGTGCAAAATATTGACCTCCTACATGTTTCAAACTATTCATTCCTTCTTTCTTTATTCAGCATGGACTTTCATTTACACGAAATCTTAAATTCTTTGGCTACCATTATGTGAACTTGTGGTCAGCTAGGTGTCACTTGTTAATTTGCCTGTTATTTATCAAAATGTTTTGTAAATAAACATTGGTTCATTGTCTCCCTAACATTTCGTGGTCATTTCCAAAAGCTATTGGATGTCTCTCTCTTCCTTCTGCTTGTTCTTGCACGAGAAATGGAAAAAGTGTCATTATAACAAAAACGAGGTTCTTCACCTCATTTTTTTCCCCTGGAAGCATTTGGTGGTGCATTTTAAATTTCAGGAACCCTGAGGTGTCTTACAGTGTACTAATGCAAATCGTGACATTTTTAATGATGCTGAATTTCTTACAGCGAGCCCCGCAGACCAGTGCAACATCATGGAATCATTTTTGAAGAAATTGTGCCTTCGGTACTTGTCTACGAAGACTACTTTGTCACTTACCATTGATGATAGCACCATGCTAATGTTGTACGACGTCAGTGCCAATCACTCAATAAGCGCCTCAAGTGTATATGTTCCTATATTGGGCAACATTGCAATGTTGCAAGATCAAATATTATCTCAGCCATTGTGCTTTACAAAGAAAAGGCAAAGAAACATTGTGTGCAATACAACAATAAGGCAACTGGAGAAAACATTGATTATTATTATTGATTAAGAAATTCAACTAGATAAGTAATACTGCTGAAAGAATATTGGTCGAAGGATTTCTGTAGGAATATTAAATGCCTGTAACAAAACTACAACTAGGCCTGTTATATCCCGTTAAAAACTTTGCATTAAATAAGTGAGTTACTGAAAGTGAAAAATATGAACTTATATGAGACTCATTCACACAGATTAAAACTATTGGCCACTTTTGAAATTTGATTATTCTAGGTACAAAATATCAAAATGTTAGTCTTAAATCTGGCTAAAAGTGGATTAAACTAAATCAATATTTGCAAAAATGTGATTTTATACTTTGTTTATAATATTAAGTTGACATATTTTCGATTTGTGCAAGGCAAGGGTGTTTCTCCAATCAACAGTTTTATAACCTGCAACATTTCTCTCATCAAATACTGTAATTCAAGTTAAGTAATTTTACCCTCAAGTGTTCAATTTACTGTACCACATTATTATCCATTTTATGTAACACAATTGACATGGAAAACGTAACCCAGCCTACATGTGAAAGTTTACCTTTGGTAATAATTGCCTTCTAGTCAAAGGTACTTAACAGGCTGAGAATTTTACAAAAATCACATGTTTATTTGAATCAGAATAAGGCCCAATGAAAGTTGCTATGTACATTTTTATGTAACATCCAATGGTTTTGATGTCCACAGGTACTGTACATTTTAATAGTGATATTCCAACTGTGAAAGTAATAAAAAGTCAGCTACACTTGCCACTGTCATAATTTTATGAAAATTGTTTTGTTCATCTGCAAAAATTGGTAAGTAAAAATAAAGCAATCCATCTCTTTATCAGTACGTATTTTCCTCACAGCTCGACATAAGGGAAACTGACTAGTCCATTTCAGTTCCAGATGTGGCACAGTGGGTTAATTACTTGGATGCCCAAATAATTGCAATCAGCATGCATGCAGTCATAAATAATGAGTTAGAATTCAACATTTTAGAGCCATTACACAAGTCTCCTTGGCAGAAGCACATGAAAACTTTTTTCGATCCACGCAGTACATTTCCACATCTCTCCTCTTTATCAGGCGGAGAAGAGTTGAGGCACGATCTCTCGGTGGCCACTCCATGATCTAATAATAAAATATGTAAAATATTAAACTCTTGAACATTCACATTCACTTGACATTAATTAGTCTAATGCAAGTGTGGATTTTTTTGAAATCCTTATAAAGGTGTTCAAAAATTATGGTTCATATTCAGTGGTCAATACCTTCATCATCAACCTGCTGGCTGGATTCTATGACTTTAGAGCACCATGTGGATGCGCAAGGAGCAGCCTCCACACCTCCCTTGTGAGTTGCCGGATTCTCCAACATTGTTGCATTGTACAAGAATGGGTCCTGGCAATCCCCTTTCGGTCCACGTGATCTGCATACAAAGCATCTTCGCACCAAACCTACGATAAGAGAAAATGTAGAGAAAATATTCATGCATTTTATACAGACCTAATTTCAAAAGTGTGTCAGTACAGTGCAATATGTCTCACTTTTGCTAATAATGGTTATCAATTAGTACGGTACTCATAGTGCATGTACAGTACAGTGCAATAGTTACATGCACTATCGCCAGAGCGCGACTAGTTGGCAATAACGGCGCCATCTCTGAACCATTCACTTCAGCTACAAATAATGAGGTCACTTAAGAATCCTGAGAATGCAATAGGTTACAAAAAGCAGGTCACAGACGCTTCACCGGATACCTGCTTTTTTAAAGGTCAAGTGTCATACTCTTTGCAACAAGGCAGATAGCATATAAATTTACCATGAAAAATGCATTTATAGGACACACATTCGCATATCTGACACCTGTCACAAACCATAGGCGAATAAGGCAATATTCTTGCACCACATTTAAAAAAATGCGAAACTTCCCATACTAAAAAAGAAAGTCCCGTTTCCTGTGCCCGTTACCGGACCGTAAATCGCCATAAGGATCCGCCGATTTGCACACCAATTTTCGTTCAAAAAACAACTGACCTTCTCCACCATGAATCATAGCCGCCATCAACAGCAACACACAGGACACTCTCCACAACATGACTGAGAGACTCAAACGCTCGGATGTCAAACGAACACTACCGGACCTCCAATGTTGGACCTGGGGGACTGGTTGTAGTTCTTGGGACTCCTCAAGAAGCAAGCAAGAAAAGGACTGGAGGAGAAAGTGCTGCTCCAACCAGAGTGGAAAGAATGTGCCACGGAACCAACGCCTTTCAAGGTTACTGATCCTTATTTTGCGCACTTTGTTCGGAGTTGTTGTTGTGGGCCTGGTTTTTTTGCACCGGAATTTTCTGAGCTGGGTCAAGGAAACTGTGAGGTCTGTTATTTGTGTTGTTGGTGGGTTTTTATGAGTACAATCACCCCACCCCGAAGTGCATATACCTGAGCCGGAATTTTGTGAGATAAAGGGCCAATTACAATGATCTGCATTGTGTCTGACTTGCACATTCGTACTGCACTTGCAAAAAAAATATATTCACGGGGCAGAGTAGCGCTATTATTATTATTATTATTATTATTATTATTATTATTATTATTATTATTATTATTATTATTATTATACACGTGTGATTGTCATTAACTCAAAACCGCTATTTAAACCTATCACGTGTATTCCGAAGATAATTATGTTCAGTGAATTCTTTATTAGGAAGGCGTGGTTTGAATAACACTAAACAAATTCAGTAATAATTACTATAGTCTCTTTTTGTTATTTGATTTTGTGGTTATTCAGCTTGTTCTTACTGTTTAATTTGTAAGATTTTTTTTCAGCAACGTGCTGTTTCTTTATACACTTTCAAGTTGATGCAATAACTTCATAAGAGCTCAGCAGAGCAAGATATGAGTTGAACATGAACAAGGCAACGGAACTTTCACCTTTAAATGTTTAAAATTCTTGTGCAATAATTTTTGTACAATTATTGCAAAAAATGTATGGAGTCATATCATAAATAGTAATTATTACATTGTGCCATTTCTTCATTCTAGGTCTTCACCTTAATTAGCGAAGCAGTAAATGAAGCAGAGTAATAGGTTTTCATGACAAGATTTGTGTAAATATTTATAGTTGCATAGAGATATGTTCACCATAGTGCACCATTCGTATAGTAGGCCTACTCGGACCATTCTGA
Source organism: Catajapyx aquilonaris (assembly GCA_000934665.2). Taxonomy (NCBI): domain Eukaryota; kingdom Metazoa; phylum Arthropoda; class Diplura; order Dicellurata; family Japygidae; genus Catajapyx; species Catajapyx aquilonaris. The sequence goes on from JYFJ02000533.1 coordinate 33,087, forward strand.
TCAGACGTTGGCCACTCGTGTAATTTCACACATAAGCCTAATCTGGCTCAAATACCCTCTTGCGCAAAATGATTGCGTGCACTCCCTAGTTATCGTAACCGTGAGTACATTAAAGTGGGCAACCCCTGCTCTGTCCTTAGCGGACATGGGGATAGCGTCCTTCATCCTAACCGGTACTTTCTGCCCGTTTCTCTCCCGTCTCTCTAGTCCCGTAGAACGGTTTCACCTTCTCATAGGATAGAGAGATGCTTCCTTCCTTGAGCATCATTTTTCCTGGGTTATATGTCCTACAGAGAAAAGTCGACGAAAGCTATATGCCTTCACTTCCTTCCCCTCAATATATGGGACTATTTCTGATTTGCATGTGATAAGTCACATGTGGAGAGCTCGAGCAAGAACGACAGCACTAGTTTCGTACTTAGCTGACCCCCTTTTTTACGAGGAAACTGCAAAACTGCTGCAAAAGTTACGCAACATTCCCATTATTTCAAAATGTGCGCCAGACACGAACCAGCCGTTCCCTCTCCACAACATTCCTCTCGTCTAACAAACGGAACGAATCGGACCGAAATCAATAACATCAAAATATCGATGCTTCCAATCAGCTTATTCCCCTGCCGAACCTGCACATATTTGGGCTGTATAACGAGCGCAAATCCATGCCCTTCAATCCATTGCATGTTCAACTGATTTTGATAAGCAGCCGCTTCCATAATTCGATCAATCTGGCAACGGGAAGGGCGTCCGCCGACACTGTGCTCCGGTTGGACTAAACAGCGATATGGCAACAGCAGCTACATGTATCCGCTATCATTGTAGTTTAACTAGTGCAATTACACTTTAAGTACAGATACGGTACTGATTAATATGCATGTACTTATTATTGTAGGCGGTACTGTTTAACTTCCGGATATCACTGCAAGAGCCGTGTAACTGCTGATAACAGCTATTGCAAATGTAGCAGCTGCTAGATGTAACCGCGATGCGATTCCTGTCCTCCCACTTTTTTTATCCTGTATCGGGCAGACGGGGCGTCGAACATTCCACTCTCGGTCATTCCTTTTTTTTCGGAACTTCACACACAAAATTTCCAAGTCTGACTATCACCCCCCGGCCTTTTGCTCAGGACTTAATCTGCTTTCGACACTGCCAAATTTTACAGGTCGTCGGCGCCCTCCTCCCCACACAAAAACCAGCGACGGATTCCGCCCCGGCGTGTGAGTATATATATACAGACGCTGAGTTTCAAAGTGAATCATTCGATGGATTGAATCATTTTGTTTACATGGAATGTGGGGGGGTTTTAATTGATGGAATTGGGATTGCTGCAGTTTGGGTACTAATTACACGGGGATATATTGTACGTCAGATTCTCTAGACAAAAATATCCCGCAGATTCATCAATATTTACTGACAGCATCCTTGGGGCATACCATAGTTGCATCTAATGAACCCTGCTGCACTATTTGAGGTTAAAAGCACCAGTCCTGAGAATAAGATGAAAAACCCTGCTTCGTATTTCATTGCCCAAGTTGCACCATTAGAGAGGGGTTGGGGAAGAAGTTAACCCATTTCTCACCCAACTCATTTCTACTAGAAGTGTTGACCTTGAAAAAACAAACAACTGTATATTGACTAGCAGAGAGTACAGTGCAACCAAAGCAACACTGTTGTTGGTGGGAACCTTACCATATGGGGAGAAAGATCTGGGTGATTCCGGTAACTGTGGCGAAAATCAGAGGGTGGGTAGAGGCCCCGTAGGCAATTATTTGGAGCTTCAGAACCCATGTCCGGACATGTCCCCGTGGGGGGTACGGCCGTTTCCACCTTTAGTATGTTGCGCCTGGTGAGTAGGCAACCCATCGTACTCGAAGGTTGCGTTCATCAGGTTTTGTACTTGACACTCGCAATAATTGTTTTCACCTTTGTCTCCTCCACGCGCGACACACCTGATGAACGCAAGTTTCGAGTACAGTGGGTTGCCTGCCCACCAAGCACAACAGACCAAAGGTGGAAACGGCCATACCCCTCCCACCAGACATGGGTACCGAAGCTCAAAATACTTGCTTATGGGGCCTCTACCCACCCTGTGATTTTTGCCAAAGTTAACGGAATCACCCTGTATAGGTTTGCATGACTAGCAATGTGACAGGGAAATTCATCCCAGTGTTGGCCCTTTAATTAGTCCAAAATAGTCTACCAATGCTGTGACTTGTTAATGTGCCATTTCACCACCATAGGCCATCACTCCCTGAAGTGCTTACATTTCTATTTGGCCTTATTATTATTTTAATGGTTATTATGTGGCTAGTTCTGTGAGTGTTCTTGGGCACCTAAGTGCTGAGCCTGAATGGGCTTCATGCAATCCAGTGCAGCCAGTCGGAGTTGGCATCGTGCCAATTGGACATGCACCCTGACAGATGGTGGATTTGACACGGTTTTCGCTTTTTGTAAAATCATTCCCCAGTGATAATGTGTGCATTTTTACATAATCAGGAAAACAGACATGTCATCAAGTCATCCCACCAAAATATGCACAAATTGTTGCAGTATTTGCACAAATAAGATTCTGACAACAGAGGCATTAATGAAACAAAAAGATCACCGGTGAATGTGCTCCTGGTTGTTACTATCAAGTGGTTGCCATGAAATAAAATAAAGTCAGTTTAAAAAAAGACGATCCCTTTAAAGGCCACCCAACATCTTGAACCAGTGACATGGGTAGTGTGAACCACCCTGAACGCAGTGTTTAGTTGATCTGAGGGAAACATAAGTTTCATGCCTAGATCCAGCGATTCATTGACATTTACAGAGAGAACTTGAGGTCATTTTAGTTTTTGAAAAGGAGTTTGGTTGTTTTCTACTGCCATGGCTTGGATGTTGATTTTGTATCGTCTTTTGCAGTGTATGCTAAATCTGCCCTGCTGATAAAAAACTAAACAATGGCTTGGAGGTTTAAGGCATCCAAGTATAAGAATGCGGCCCCAAAGGCGCCCAAGTCAGAAGGATGGATACGTGACCTGACAATTGGATCATTCAACACCCATGGGAACATGATCAAGTCATCTGCTGCATTTATTGCGTTTTATAATGATCTCAGTGGTAAGCTTCATCTTATCTCAGTGCGTGAGGAGGAGAGGATTATGTTGTGTTGAACATTCACGAATCAGATAGCTTCTTTTTGAATGTCATTACCTCATATTCTTATACCTTTAAGTTAAAAGGGGGCATCACAAAATTATTATGCTATATGTGTAGATAACTAGGAACATTGATAAAAGCGTATGATAAGAAATGTTTTAAAGAGATTGCATGAAGGACAATTTTTATGACCTTGCAGTTTTACAACTGGCTGTAGATTGCGATAAATTTTTAACATGGAAATTGCATTATCAAGAGGGGAATAAAAAGTTACAGTGAGTTCCTTTGGCAAGATTTATTTTAATTGCATAATTATAATGTTGAGCATATCTGGGAAAATTGGTGTCGTGAAAAATATCTGATTTCAATATGTTGTCTGTATTGAATTTAGTTCCAGATTTCAATTATCCATGTGCTTGTTTGCAGATGCATTTGAATTGCATAAGAGTTTAAATAATGATTCATGAGATTGTTATGATCATTATCATAGTTGCTCTGTAAGAACACTATAAACATTGGTAGTTGCCAATTACGAGGCTCATGAGTGGTTTTTGGCCCCCAACACACTGATTGGGCAAGGCCTAGTTTATAGTCTCGCAAAGTTACCTGTATTAGAGAGTAGATAAGGTAATCTTATAATGTGGTAGGTCCAGTTCTGCATCCTGGAGATAAGATATAGTCAGAACCCAGATGTGAGCTCAGTATATGCTATTTATTATTGAGAGGGAATACTAACCTGTTGCTGCAGTGAATTATTATCAGGTTCTGAATATGTTATCAGATATTATGTGAAATTCAACAAGACAATGCATCCATGATAGAGGGTGACAATGAGAGATTATCCCCAATTATCCCAAAGATGTTACAGTAGCACTACCCATGTGAACCCATCCCAGAATAAATGGTTCTGATTGCATTTTAAACTGCTTGAAATTGGCTAAGATGTAGGAGAAAATTGTTTAAAATATTTTTAAGGCAGTAAATGTGAAATGCACATTATTTTCAGGTGCCAATCTGGGAATTCTTCCGATTGATGACACCGGCCGCAAATCCAAGGCAATGCCCACTCTCCAAGCTCATCGTGACTTGGTTACTGATTTTGACTTCTCACCATTTGATGATGGTATTCTTGCTACAGCTGGAGAAGATTCAACCGTCAGTAGTTTATGTCAAATTGATCCTCTGTGTTACCCAGCAAAATACACTTCTGACGATGTTTCTTTCCAGGTGAAAATATGGCACATTCCTGAGAGTGGATTAACTGCTAATACCAGTGCAGAGCGCAACTTGCCTTCACCACACAAGCGCATTGAGGTGGTGCAGTTCCACCCGACAGCAGATTTCCTTCTCACAACAGGGGCCTCAACTTCCCTTTCCATTTGGGATGTCCTGTATGGGAAGGAACATTATAACAGTACGTAACAGTGCTTATTTATTTTATGAGCCACAAAATTTTGCAGTTTGAAGCTTGTAAAATATACTGATGTATTATCTTGTCATTAATATGTGTGTAAAGTAATGAAATTCCTATTAGTTTTAAAAATAATGCATCACATCCTAGTTGATTTGTACTGTAGCATTTGAATTATTTTTGGTACTGATGTGTTATCTTGAAACATTCCTAAAACTAATTAAGTAGGCTATTATGAAATCAGACTCTTAATTAAGTGGACTTGTCAATTTTGTCACTATAAACAAGGTAATGGAATGGTTCGTTGACATGCTCATTTTTTAAGTCAAGCTTTTTTAATTTTCAACATTTACCGAAGTCTTTTGGTTAGCCTGCATTTTCACTTGCAGTCTTGAAGTGTAATTATTTATGTATGCTTTGCAGACAAATGTGATCATGAAGACACAGTCCAGTCTGTGAGTTGGAAGCGGGATGGTACTGTGGTGGCTACGTCTTGCCGGGACAAGATGGTGCGAGTGTTTGACCCCCGAGAGAAAGGTCAGACACATGAGGCGAAGAGCCACCCAAATCCAAAGGACTCCAAAGTGGTCTGGCTAGGGGATTCAAATCGAGTTCTAACCAGTGGATTTGATTCTGTAAGTTTTTGGATATCAGTTTATCAGTTTCTGTGCCTTGGTACTGGAATTTGTTGTCTATGTTCTTCCTTTCAATTCAGAGTCGCCAACGTCAAGTTAACATCAGGGACTTGAGGAATTTTGGCACACCTGAAAAGTCGCTTTCTTTCGATAGTGCAGTTGGGTAAGCATTTACATGACCCATGCTTGACAGGTTGACAGTGTCATTCGTTCTTTTTTAGGATCTTAATCCCACTGTTTGACCCTGACACCAACATGCTGTTCTTGGCTGGGAAGGCGGACACTTCCATCTTCTACATGGAAGCAATGGACAGAGAGCCCTTCCTGGTTGAGGGCATCAAGTACACTGGGGAGCAAACCAAGGGTGCCTGCCTGGTGCCTAAGAGAGCCCTGAATGTCATGGAGTGTGAAGTCAACCGTGTTCTGCAGCTGACCTCAACAGCCATTGTGCCCGTCTCGTACCTTGTGCCCAGAAAGGTAGGCAGGAGTCTTCTTCAATACTTTTGTCAGTTGAAGCAGTGATGCAGGGAATGAGATTACCCTGACCAATGCCACATTATTATTTTTTGATGCTTGGGATATTTTATCCAACTCAAGTAACTGTATGATTTACCAACTTTTTGACATATTCAGCCACCCATGCTGAAATACTGCAGTGTCACCTTTCAAGTACTTATTACTGAAAAGAGCCTATTAACTCTTTTAACCTTCCACCCCACCTTCCAGTCTTACAGAGATTTCCATGGGGACCTCTTTCCTGAGACGTTTGGTGTCCACACCCATCTGTCGGCTTGCCAGTGGGCAGAGGGCACTGACATGGCTGTCCCTAAGGTGAACCTGGATCCATCTTCTAGATCAGGGAATGACAAGAAGAGCCTTGTATGGGTGAGCTCTGGAGGGCTAGATCAGATCAGGAAGGCTAGGGAAGAAGGAAGCATTAATGGTGGAGGGGGTGGTGGAGGAGGAACTGGACAGAGGCCAGAGCCAAGGCCCAGGAGGAGGTCATCGACTTCATCTTCAGAAAATGCAGATGACCCCCCTTCTGTACCTCAACAGCAGCCGCAACCACCACAGATTCCACAGCAGATGCCTGTGCCTAAGCCAAGGATCACCTCAAAGGTGCCTCCCATCAGTCAAAAAGTAGTTAATGACCTACTATCTCTGAGCATGCTTATTTTTATATTTTTAGATTTAGATGTATAGTTGAGTTAAATTTTTATGTAACATTATTGGAAATCACATCAATTAAAAATTATCAAGTGTCATCATGGCAAATTAATCTCACGGAAATCTTTAAAACTGTAGGAGAAATGCATCCATGAGACTGAAAACATCACAGTTGTAGATATGTCTTTTTTTTTCACTTGCATGGACTGGATTTTTAGAACGAGAGTAATTTTTATAGAAAGTCATGTCTGTCGCATATTTTAAGTGCAATTGATACCCCGGAATCTAAAATATTATGCTTTGTTCAGCCTCAGAATATAATGGCCCCCAGGCCATACATTCCTCCAAGAGCCAGTGGTAACCAGGTGAGGTCTGTGACCATAGGACGGTCAGTGTCAGATGGTGCCAACACCATTACGGCTACCCCTACCACTGCAGCCACCACTGCAGCCACCACCGCAGCCAGTGTGATTGTTCCATCAGTGGAAGTGAATGGAACAAAAGGTAGTGGTCAGGTTGATGGAGGTCACAGAGAGAGGGAGGAGACAGACTCAGATGACAGTTCAGGTGGCCACAAACAGAAGAAGTGGGGAGGAGGTCAGATGGCACAGAAGCCTCAGGCAGCCGATGAAGATGTTGCCAATGCCCGGCGCAAAACATATGAGAGGCGTATTCATTCAGTGCAGGAGACAAGTGAGGTCAACGATGATGAAGATGCCTCCAATGAGGATATGCCGCTCAGGTTGGTTATTGATAAAGCACCATGATGCTTCAATTATCATATTGACTGTACATATGTGATAGTGTCCAAAATGTATTATTTTCAATTTTGCTATGCACACATTGAAAACGTGGTGAGTTGTCAGATATGAGTGTTTTTCCTTTATTAATGCATGGATATGTATTGTATGTAATGTATTTGCATGCTACCTGGACAAATTCTTCATACCTAAAATACCTACTTTGAAAATACTTTTTGTAGTGGACAAGTCAATTAAACATTTGTAGTGATGAAAAAATATTTCAATAAGTATTTGCCAAGGTTCTCATTAGTCATTTTCATGGATTACCATCATTTGTTGGATCACTAATATTTAATCTGCCTGCTCAGGCCATGAGGAATCATTTGCATTTAGTCTTTACTTGCCCCGGTGCCTTTCATTTTAGGAAGGTTCTCTTGTGGCATATGAGGAGCTACTCAAAAGTTTGCGGAATGATTTTTTTCTAAATAATTAGCTTACCGCACACCTTATTTTCCTCCATCACCTTCGAATCTCAGCACCATCTGTGATTCTTCGTGGATCTGGTTTATGGAGTCGTCTTCTTCCTTTCAGCTTCATTTTCATTTTCAGGAAGAGGAAGACGTTGCAGGGAGCTAAAACTGGCAATAAAGGCGGCTGAGGGACAATCGTCAAGTTGTGGGACGCCAAAAACTGCTGCATGGCAAACGCAATGTGAGCCAGCACATTGTTGTCATGATGTTCTCGCGCCACTTCGTGAGATGTTTCCTTCGAATATCCTCTCTCAGCCGCCGTTTTGGCCAGATTTAGCTCCCTACGACTTCTTCCTCTTCCAGAAAATGAAAATTAAGCTGAAAGAAAGAAGATTTGAGAATAATTTCATGCAATTTTTATGGGGTTGTGCTCTTAAAAGGATGTCCAGAATGATCGTTATCTTCAATTTAGATGCGGCCATCTTTGAACCGATTATATCATTTGTATGTCCCTAAATCATTGTCATTGAATGCATCTTGTAGCATCTTGTGAGTTTGCAGCACTTTCGCCAAGTTTGAAACAAAATTTATGCCGTTCTTTCAGATCAGTCATTTTCACCTCCGATTGAATCGCAGGAAGCACCAAACACGACACTACAAAACTACCCACATAAACTGATCCATTCAGCATCAGAGGCTGCCACTTGGCAGAGTAGTTCATAAAGGTCACCTGCAGCACTACCTAGAGTGGTAGCGACAATCTGTATGCGGTTCAAAAGAATTGGTGTCATTTCATGAACTTTTGGCTAGCAGCTCGAATTGTAATCATACTTTCAAAATTAGTAGATTTCTCAACCCAGGGATGTGTGGATGTTTCTGATGATCTGATAAGCTTGGGATTAAAAATAACCTGCATTGTAAAACTGAGACCTGTTGTTTGTCCTTAAGTGTGCCATTGTAAAATGTTGGGAATCACTGTTACAAATGATTTCATTACATCAAGATCTTTGCAGGATGTTTGGTCAACCACACGTGTATCTTTAACATGACGTTATCATTTGTAGGCGAACCCCTAGCATAGCAGAAAGGCGCAAGATGTACGAAAATCGATCTGCATCTGTTCCTGAGCCCCAAAAGTCCCCTCAGATGTCTAGAAGGTCACAAATGTCAGCAGTGGACATGGCAGAGGCAAAGGAGGACTCTGGAATGCCTGCTCCAGCTCCAAGAAGATCATCCTTTTCACGAACTGAGACCAATAGAAGCGGTGGGTGGGGTCAAGATGGAGTGAAGAAAGGGCAAGAGGCTGCTGTCCCACCACCTTTGTCCCCTGCCCCTGTTCCCAAGAGGACCCATACTGTCTTTGGTAAAGAAACTCAATTTCTAGAATGTAGTCACCGCAAGTGGCACTAAAATTGCACATAATTATACTGTTGCAAGTAGAAAGATTACCCTTTACTTGCCCATTGACAATGGAATTTATTATCTTGTGGAGTTCTTGAATCAAGCTTTCTTATGATGTACGACATGAATTTCTAATGCAACGGTATTCATACAATATTGGTGCCATGCAGGGGGTGGATTCCAAATTTGACTTATGACATTTGATGAATCCACCTCAAGGTGACTAAATTTTTGAAATAGTATGATTTCTATTACTTGCCTGAACAATTATTTCCTCTCATGGAGTCTTGTCATTTCTACAGGACGGGTATCTAAATATCGTCACCTGAAGGGCACCGCAGCACACAAAAGCCAGCATATTGAGAACATTAAGAATGTGAGCAACACTGTACCAGGAGAATGTGATGTAATTTATGGTGAGTGTTACAGATATTAAGTAGTAAATATTTAAAATATTATGTGTTGGTAACAATATAATGCATGTTTGATTTGTGAAGCGTAGACGTATGACCCAGTATTATTATGGTCCGTGAAAACTAATTGAGTGTGGAATTTTACAAAGCATCCAAATCAGTTCCATCCAATGATGATTATTTGAACTAAGGTGCAGCAGTCGACAGTGATAGTGTTACATGTGCTTATACTACAGGGAAAAGTGGCATTTTGAACATGGAGTAACTGCAGATCATTTAAGGCTTGACCTCATGGAAGTATGTGAATTGATCACATTGCAAACATGACTTTTGCCCCTGTAGTGTAAAGGCAGCTGCTCGGGAAAGTTTGAGGAGCAATTACATGTTTGCGTGGAATTCATCTATAAATTTTTATAATTTCAGGCAATCCTGCTAGAGTAGCTGTTTCTCTGAGTGGTCCTGGTGGTAAAATTGCGGTGTTTGAGATGAGCAAACCTGGAAAGCTACCTGATGGAGTGACCCCTGCCCTAGTTCATGGAACCAAGATCATGGACTTTGCATGGGATCCATTTGACACTAGGAGACTTGTAGCAGGTGAGATACCATATCATCTCTTCTTTCCCTGTGTATTTCCTCTCACATTCTCAAGTGGATGCACTACAAACCGAATCATATCTTGGTAGCATTACAAGTGTCCCTAAGCTGTATTTTGGCTCCTGCAGGATGCGATGATGGCAAGATTTGGGTATGGAACATTCCTGCTGAGGGCCTGACAGAACAGACTAATCGACCTGAGTTTATACTAAGTGGCCACACAGAGAAGATCTACATGATCAAGTTTCATCCACTGGCCTCTGACATCCTGGCTTCAGCTTCCTATGATCTGAGTGTAAGGGTGTGGGACCTTTCCCAGCGCAGGACTGTCACAGAGGTCACAGGCCATGGGGACCAGGTTTTCAGCTTGGCCTGGTCACCCTGTGGGAGATTCTTTGCTACTGTTTGCAAAGATGGAAAGATCAGGGTCTTTGAGCCCAGGAAGAGCAAAGTTGCCATCAGGGAGGGGAAGGGCCCCCAGGGGGTCCGAGGGGCCAGGGTGGTCTGGGCACTGGATGGACAATACATTGTCGTCACTGGATTTGACAGGTGAGAGGCTAAGGAAGCTCTGAATGTGCTTTGAGTTAGGTATTTTTGACACTAAAGAAAATATTAACTTTATAGTATACTTAACTTGAACAAAAGACAGAAAGGAAAGAGAAACTAACATTGAGTGCAAGTTATTTGAATAAGTTTTTTTTCTCCCTGTATCACCCAGGTCATCCGAACGACAGATCCTGGTGTACAAGTCAGATGACATGTCCTCCCCATTAAACACGACCGGCCTTGATGTGTCCCCTTCAATTCTGGTCCCATTCTACGATGAGGACAGTTCCACCTTGTTTGTGACAGGCAAGGGGGACACCACCATCTTCTGCTACGAAGTGGCAGATGAATCCCCATACCTATGTCCTCTGAGCCATCATCGAACTTTGGGACCACACCAAGGGCTTACCTTCCTGCCCAAGAGTGCCTGTGATGTGCAGAGTGTGGAGTTTGCCAGGGCCCTCAGGCTCACTGAGAATACCATTGAGCCACTGTCATTCACCGTTCCCAGAATCAAAGCAAGTATCACCAAGGCATATTTGAAAATGTCACCAGAGGGAGGGATAACAGCATTAATAATGTTCTGCACTATCAAAGTCTTTACTGGCTTTTTCATAGCAATTTATAATCTAGAACAATATCATCTAACAAAATCTAACAATGTAGAAATGGGTATGATATGATTGCGTGCTTGGATATGGGCCATACTTTCTGGATATTCCTGCTGAAAATTAATGTTTGTGATGATGTGTTGATATTCTGAATGTTCTCACATTTGCATGGGGCCTCCTGTCACCTTGCTGTCCCTCCCAATGCAGTTTCCTAATGTTTGATATTTTTCTTTGGCAGAGTGAGTATTTCCAAGATGATCTGTTCCCACCAACTAAGGTGACTTGGAGTAGCACAATGACTGCTGAGGAGTGGCTCAAGGGTGCCAACAAGCAGGCCAAGAGATTGAATCTCAAGCCAAGCGACATGGAATGCCTATCAGAGGCTAGTGCGCCAGTACCAAACCAGCATGAAAAAGACAAAAGTGGTCCAACAGCAGGTCAGGTTTCTGGATCAGGGGTCAACCAGCCTCCAGGACTTCTGGGAGTTGTGGATGAGTCTGCGAAGAAAAAGGCGATACAGGTCAGTTCATAGTTTTTTATTCAGTAAAGAATTATTGGTTGAATGCATAATATGCCTGTCTATGGTGTAAAATGTAGTATAATCTTGAACAACTTCGGGAGTATCAAAGGCTTCATACACAAATATTTTGTGATTCTATGTGACCATACTCAAGTATCATGAAGTGCTTCACACTTTACAGGTTTTGTGGAAAATATATTCTTACATGCATGGCATCCTGTGTGATTCTTTTAACCTCTTGCAGCTGGAAATGGCAATGAGTAGCAAGCTGCAGATGAATATGAAGCTGGAGCAAGATGAGATGGAAGGTGTAGAAGAGAGTGAATGGGTGAGTGATTGACCAGTCAGAGCGTAGATCACAAAGAGAATCATTCTGTCGATAGCACGAAGGAGAGTTGATGAAATTGGAACGAACAAGGCAATCTGCTTAATGTAAATTTTTTTTTTCCTCCAATCTCCCGGTGCCAAGCCTAGGTCAATGTAGTAAATCAAGTCTCGTAGTGGCCCACTAGAATACAATCATAATCAAAGTGGGACACTTGGGGTACATTATTATCACCCGACATGAAATCACTCTCTTCTTTCTCCTTATTTGAGATGTACACATGTGGAGTGTTATGAGTGTTGCGATTCCGGTGGTAAGAATTAGGTTTTGAGTGGGGTTATTTATTTTTATAACGTCTTTTGTATTGTGTGGGCCTGGAGAATGTTTGCCTAAGGTGTAGATGTTTTGAGCATAAATGAATTTTTAAAATAAAAGTAAGGGTACAGGCAGGCCTCCCATTTATACGAGCCCAACATCCAGCTTCTACAGGTTGTTCTTTCAAATCAGGTTGGGACCAAAACTTTTATTTTCACTTTTCCATATAAATGCTCACAATCTTCCTAAAAATTGTATCAATATAATGTAATATTCCAACCTTAAAGGCTGATAGTAGTGTGTTTCTCTTTTGCGATGTTATACATTTCCAGTTCTTTGTTCATTATTTATTTCCTTCTTGCGTCACCATAGTGACCATATCCTATTTTTTTTTGCCAGTACACTGCTCAGGCCTTGTAAGTTTCATATGCATTTGTATGTATTTGTTGATGTGTAGTCCATAATGTAGTTAGGTGCAAAATATTTTTTTGTACATATGTGCCAGTATATTCCATGCAAAAAAAGAAACATGATTAGAATATCATTTATGTAGCCAGTGTGAAGTTTTTTGTCATCTCGACTGCTTAGGAAGAACCCTTGACTGGTAAATTTTCTAGCATTTTGGATAATCATTCGAATACTCATTAATGATCATACATAATGTTTCTGTCGGAGGGGCGAGTCTGACAATAAGTGATGAATCTGGCAAAACTGGGTGACACAAAGTATTTTCGTAAGATGGCTAAAATAACCAAAGTTATGTGCAACAATCCCAAAATAAAAACGGTGACCTCATTGCATTAACTGACTGATAAATGTGTGTATGCTTTCCATGTGTCAGCAAGTGAGACTTGAGAAGTGAAATATTTGCCTTCCATTTATTTGTCACTGGGAGTGTCACCAAATTTTGAGTCAGATGTTAACCAGATCACTTGGTGTTTGTGTCATTCTGTGGCCAGAAACAGTGTGATTTGTGGAAACTGATGTGTATTTTTTCCTTGAGAAATATCCAACTTTTGGCTCAGTGTTATGTAATTACATGTACAAGTAAAAATAAAAGAAGCAAAAGAATATTATGACATCAATGATATCCCAAATCAAGTTCCCTCTCCTTTCCTTCTATCCCACCAGATAATCAAAAACCCACCTTTCCTTGACACCAATGAGTTGTGCTACATGGAGTCCAAGTCACAAATAATTCCCAGTAGATTTAGCAGTTCATCTGGAGCCTTTGAGGTGGACAATCCGGAAGAGGTAAGCCAGTGTCATTTTCTAATCAGAAGTGTTTAGTAACACTTTGGATGTCCTTTTAGGATGTGATAATGTTCTGGATACCAGAACCTAATATGGCCATGGTGGAGTCATTGTACCATACAATGAAGGTAGCCAAAACAACAGCGACGAACCTCAAGGAACACCTATACTTTCAAGCATATTACACCTTGGCAACACAGGTGAGGCTGGCTGCCCTTTCTGTTCGTGACACAGTTTTGGTACCTTGTCATTATAGGCTAAGCTTCAGGTTTCTGAAGCAAACCATGAATGCAGCTAATTATTATGGGTACTTTGCTGATTTGTACTACCTGCAATTGAAAATGCCTCTGTTCAGCATTTGAGAGGGTGCAATTAATACATTCACAAACTTCCAACATTCATTTTCTTTCATTAATATGATAGCGGCTTTCTATCAGGACACTTACACACCATTGATGTGAATTGCATACCTGCACTACTTTACGCCACTTGTGTTTTAAAAAAATCTCTTACATGCCTCTTTCCACCTTCAGCTGGCCTTGGGTATATATCGTTCTGCAATGATATGGCGAAAGACCACTGCATTCCAACAACTCTTGAGGAACAAGCTGAGAGTGATAGAGCCCATCTTTACTTGGGCCTCCTGCTTTGGTCCCTTCTATCAAGATGGCGTTCGCTATGAGCCATATTGCTTAGAAGAGGAGTCCATTGCTTACACCTTGATGGCTGCCTCATACCATGGTCAGAGTCCTAGTTGAACAAGTACAGGAGACGAGCTTGCATAATATTGCCCTGGTATTGTAGCATTTTGTGACATTGCATGCATGTGTTTCAGGTGATGTTGTAAATACTAGTAAGAGCAAAGGTCTGAGACAGGCTGTGGGAAGGAGATGCTTTACTCTAGTCCTGGACAGTCTGCAGCAACCCATCCTACGATTCAGAGTGAAACCAATGACGTTCAAGTGGTTCAAAGAGAGGTACCAGGACATCTCAGAGAAGCTGGGCTTTGAACTGCCTTCCCCAAAGAACTACTATTCATATGAGTCTTACCACAGGGTTGGTATAAAGTCACCACAGAACTAACAGCATTATCAGTATCATCAAGGTATCATTCTCTCCTTGCTTCTGCAGGCACACCCGAAGGTATTCCATCCGTACTTGCACAATAGCCAGTCCTTACGCAAACATCTAGAAGAAGCTTACCCCACATGCCCAGCTCTTGAGTGGCTAAGGGTCCACTTGGCCTGTGAGGAAGAGGAGACCATTGACTGGTACACCATGATCACCTGGCTGTATTCTCAAGCTGTGGATATAATGGACGAGAGAGTGGGTCGTGGAATGTTCCACACCATGTCAATATGGAAGCTGCCAGGAGAAGGAGAGGGAGGACAGGTGGCAAACGTCAGCTGGGAGAGAGGGACAGTCAAATTCCTGTGGGAGGCCACCAAGTGGCAGGTGTCCACTGCTTTCCTAATTGGTGGGAAGGGTGGGGGACTGGAGAAGGCAGCAAAGGGGAATGGTGAAGGTAAACCTGGAAAAATTAGGCATGTGACCTTATTTGGACCAACCACTGTAACGGATAGAATCAAGCAATGGATCGATTTTCTTGTCATAAATGAGCAGCAGGATGGTGGCAGTGAATATGGTGATGGTAATACTGCAGATCCTTGTGTAAAAGAACTCACCACAAAAAGCACCTATTCTCTCATTTGTGACTCAGAGGTAAGCAACAGTTGCACTGAGCCTTTTCCAGCTGGCATGTTGGATGAAAAAAATAATGTGCAAGGCACTTCTAAAATGAACGCGGAAGGTACTGCTAATCATGTCAGGCATGGTTTAGAACAGGCTGATAACTACGCAGATACCCAAATGGTGTGGATTAGAGCTCCTTGGGACCCAGTAAGGCTAGACAACAGCTGCAGTTCAGAGCTCAACAACGTCCCCACAAGTGAGGTCCAAATTCAAGATATAAACTGTAACATCACCAAACGCAGAAAACAAGCCGAACCTTCCTTTGAACATGCATGTGATACTGAAAGCATCCATAGTATTGAAAAGTATGATAGAAATGATGACTCTAAATTGGATGCCAATGACAGCATATTTGATTGGATAGAAGATGTTGACGCTTCATATTTGGATGATATAAATAATGGTTCAACTTCTGCAGTTGATAGTGATTACAGCATTATGGAGCGCATGAGTTATGATGATGCTAGTATGGAACATGCTGTTTATGGTGACAGTGTGCATGATAGTTATGATGATGCCAATGCACGATATGCTAGCAGTGAAACATGCCCTCCTCATTCAACAGCAGACAATACTGAAGACAGTGCCAGGAACCAAAATGTCAATAAGCCAATCAAATGCAAAGGTTGTCTAAGCTGTAATGTTGCAATGTCAGCAAAAAATAGGACCATCTCTCCTGGCAAAAAAGCAAATTTGAACACCCCAAACCCTGCCGATTGTCTGAGCAACTGCTTACTTTATATTGAGGATGATAGTGACAATGACTTCAATGTTTACATTGGACATAAGAAGTAGAAGACGTATGGTGTGACAGTGATGAGAACCCTTGTTCCTACAAGTGATGATGAATTAAACAGTATCAGCAGGTGCGGAAATTAAAATTATCTCATGAAAATCAGGATCACAAATTATATGAAATTGAAGCGGAGCATGGACGACCAAGTGATTAAATTTATTGCAGAAATTAATTGTTTAACAAATTGCATAGTCAAATTTTTTGAATGCTTCTTAAAATGTCATGTCAACAGTTTTACCAATAAACTACTGCCCATATTGGATGGTATTATTTTGAACACTTTGGGTGCCCTTTTAGGATGAGTAGCAGCTACGACACACGCGATCGCACTTTGGCCTCAGAGATTAGCTACAATAAGCAATCGCTGTTATTTTTCCCAAACGAGCCGCTGTGCTTCGTGCGGCCCCCGGTCATCTGGGCGCCATATTTTTCCTCCTGGAGAGCAAGGCAAGGCAAGGCAGGAATGGCGGCCGTGAGTGGGACGACGAGGAGCGGTGCGGCTGCTGTGGCCGCCCGGTGGTGCCCGGCCCTCCTCCTCAGGCCCTTAGGAGGCACGCAGAGGGCGGGACGGCTCCTGGCCAGCTGCACCAGGGCGCACTGCACGGGGAGGTTTCTGCTGGGGGCTGGAAGGACGCAGCAGCAGCATAAGGGTAGGTTGCGTGCCCCAAAAGTAATGAGGGACTCACATGTGCACATTACTGCGCTCTATTCACATGTAATGACACGTTGCTCGCAATTTGCAGAGTTGACAATACCAGCCGGATCTAGAAAGTTCCATACCACAAACGCTGCGCTAGCGTCGAAAGATTACTATGACATTCTAGGGGTAGCGAGAAACGCATCGCCGAAAGATGTGAAGAAGGCCTACTATCAGCTGGCCAAGAAGTATCATCCGGACAGCAACAAGAATGATCCAAATTCGGCCAAGAAATTCCAGGAAGTGTCGGAAGCATATGAGGTGAGCCTAGTTGTGTGCGATTAGTGTTGCAACACTAAATAATTTTTATGTCTTACGAAGGTGCTGAGTGATGAAACGAAGCGGAGAGAATACGATAGGTACGGGAAGACCACAGAGCAGATGGGAATGGGAGGAGGACAGGGCTTCCATCAGGGAGCATGGAATTTCCAGTCGCAAGTGGACCCCGAGGAATTGTTCAGAAGAATATTTGGCAGCGCCAATTTCAGAGGGGCCACTGGTTTTCCTGGTTTTGAAAATTTTGCAGAGTCAGCCTTTGGATTTGGATCGGCGCAAGAGGTATGGACAAAATTTAAAAATTGCTGTTGTTGTTATAACCTGGTCATATCCTAAATGTTAAAGGATGTGCATTAAGTGCATTCAACTAAAATGTAGCTCTGGGGTCGCTTTACTCACCAGGTTGTGATGAACCTGACCTTCACGCAAGCAGCCCGTGGTGTGAACAAGGACGTTCATGTGAACATTCAGGACACATGTCCAAAGTGCCAAGGGTCTCGGTCTGAGCCAGGCACAAAAGCAATACGATGCAAGTACTGCAATGGCTCTGGGATGGAGTCCATGAGGCAGGGCCACATATTTATGACCAGCACATGCAGATATTGTCATGGAACAGGGATGCTCATCAAGTTCCCCTGCATTGAGTGCGAGGGAAAAGGGGAGACGATACAGAGGAAGAAAATCACAGTTCCTGTCCCGGCTGGTGAGTTTCTAGATTATTATGTAGGTGATCAGCCCTGATAGTGCACACTTGTTAGTTTGAATTAGACGTAACATTTCACCTCTTGTATATGGAGTTCATCAGAGAAGTAATGGTGGCTGAAATATGAAAACAGAAAACTTGCGCACCATTATAATGAAAATTTTAACCACAAATTTTTGCTGCTTTAGGTGTGGAGGATGGACAAACTGTGCGAATGTCTGTTGGAAAGAAGGAGATATTCATCACATTTCGAGTTGAATCTTCTGATTACTTTGAAAGAAAAGGACAAGATGTACACACCAATGCCCACATATCGCTGTCACAGGCCATTCTTGGAGGGGAGATTCGAGTGCAAGGAATTTATGAAGACCACACCCTGCAGGTATTACTGTGCTGATAAATTGAGACCAAATTTTTATTTTTATATGTGCTAAGTGCTGGTGGATGACAGGTTTCAGTGTCTTTTTAAGTGCCTTCAGCAATAAAAATTCACTTTGTACCTGGCATCAGATAAACTGGCCGAAAATGGGTTCACAAGCTCGCTAGAATGTGGTCTTGGGTGATAATTATGGTCTGCGAAAATGGGAAGTTCTAATTGAGGTGTACGAATTTTTTACCCCAGAACAGAAATCCCCTTGCAACAATAGTAATCGCAAGCTTGCAAACACACCTTTCAGGCAGTGTTTTGTAAATCCTGATTGGGCCTGAAAATCAGAATAAAATTACTGATTTCAAATCTGTGGTCACCTACACTAAGAACATAACGTTAAATTTCCAGTCAGAGTCAAAAAATAAAGCAAAAAATCACTGAAAACACACTCGCTTAATGCAAGTGATGCTGTCACAGCGAGAGCGAGACAACTTGGGCCCAAAAACCTAGGGGATTTATGCAGCAAGGGAATTTGTTTCATTAATCATGAACTTAGACGCACTCTTTGAACTGCAGATTGAATTTCTCTGGAATTTTGCTTTCAAACTGGAACATTCGAACTTAGAGGCGTTCGAAGTACGCGGTTCCACCGTATTTGTTTGTGTGTTATCAAATTACAAAAATTGACCACACATTTGGAATCAGTGATTTTTTTTTCATTCTGGTTTGTGAGGTCCAACTTGCCCAAATACCAAACCATGCCGGTAATACGTAAATAGGATGTGTTTGCCGAATGTTTTGTCACCAAACTATTTGAGATTGTGTTTGGAGATGCATAATCAAGAGTTTTTGTTTCTTGTCATCCATCGCATAGTTTTCTAAAATGATAGCTGCATGATGAAAGGATTTCTCATGCATTCTTTGTCAAAAGATTACTGTATTTGTTGAACTGTGATCATAATTACTTTGTGTTAGTAAGAAATTGTGTAAATAAATTTAACTGAAATAACTTGAGATGTGGGTTTATGATGTGCATTTAAATATCAATGGGGTAGCATTTCCAGAAATTTATGAGTATTTTAATAATTGGTTGCAAGCATAAAAGAACACTCGATTTTTAAAACTTGAACTGATAAAATGCTGTAGTATGTTTGACATCAGTATCAACTGACTTGGACTTGATTAAACACCTTCTTTATTCTGATTATTGTCTTACCAGATACCACCAGGAACTTCATCACACACCCGCTTCAGGCTGAATGGAAAGGGCCTCAAGAATGTGAATAATTATGGCTATGGGGATCACTACGTGCATATAAAGATCAAGGTGCCCACAAAGCTGTCTGAGAAGCAGAAAGCCCTGATCCAGGCTTTTGCAGAGATAGAGGAAGATACACCTGGAACCATCACAGGAATCATCTTTACCAAGGACGGTGAGTGAGTATCAGTGGTGGTGTTTTAGTTTCTTCATCTGTCTGTCTGTTCCTGTGTCTTTTGTTTCTGCAAGGTCTGAGTGATCAAGTACAGGATAGAACATTTGCTGGGCTGCCGGTCTGATCAGATTTTCATGTTAATAATTGCTATATACCGAGACTCGTGCTTTTTTAAATTAATTCAAGTTTGGAAGTCAGTGCCTGGGGTGAAAGTAACTCAAAGGAAAGTACATTTATTCCAATAATAGAAGCGACAGGAACTTTGACAGGGAATACCTTCGATATAGTAATGTAATTTGGCATGATAGAATTTCCAGAGTTGTGCACACAGAGAACTAAATTGCCTTATGAACCTCTTTTCCTAATTCATTAACAAGTTATGATGGGGTCTGCTGATTAATTGGCGGGAGTACAGAATTTCCTAATCCAAGTGAACTGGTTAACAAAGCAGGCCATGCAAGTGCAGGGAGGAAATGTGGAAATTGTAGTTCAGGAAACTGGTGAGGCAGAGCAGATCAGTCTGTGCGTGGCAGTCAATAACCTGGCAAGGTTTGTGAAGTCATTAGATTGCTATACCTGAACTTGAAGGTTAAAAAGAACCTCGGTTCGAGAGGAAGTGTCCACCTTTACATCCACCTGGTGCAAGTGTCGGGCAATGTATTGATTGTCATAACAAAAGGAACTTATGGATAAAGCAGGTTCTTCAAACAAAATTAGACTGCTTGATGTTATCAGCATGACAATAGGAATCCTTTGTTGGGATGCCTTAGCCTCAATGCAGCTTGGTTCACTGGTGGGCTCCACCTGATTGAATAAATCATTTCATCAAGGATACCACTTCGGTGTGGTTTTTGGAACATAGGTGCCTGACATATTTTTTTATGTCGTTTCCTTTAGTATTAATGCCAGTTTCATGACAGGTGATCCAATATTATGCTCTTCAAGGACTAGGCAAGAACTATTGGCAAGAATTTTGTACAGGGAAACCAAAAGCATATTTCCAGTTCGTGACACACAATCATGATATTTATGCCAGTCGGTAATGTTTTTATTTGTGATGATGTCTTTGACTTATGCTAAGCATACATGCACATTTGCTGTGTGGAAAAGATGGTGCTTCAAAATGTAGAATACTTTGTGAGGCAGTGAAGCAAGAGCTGGCAGAGCTTGATACATTTTAAAAAGATGAAGCATTCATCAACCTTGTAAATTTGTACAGAATCTGATGTGCCTTGAGTAAAATATGCATTTTTCCAGCTATCAAGCAGGGTACTCTGTTTTATGCGTGTTGTAAATAAATAATCCAGCAGTTGTTAAGATTGTTGACTTAATTTTATATTATTAAATATCAGGATTTTATTTACTTACCTTGAACTATTACACTAGTTACTCATGTGAGTTTTTAGTTGGATGCAAAATTTTAATCCCCCAACTTTGCCAGGCCTGTGGTTTCCTAATGCGTAGAGGATACCAATACTGTTTGAGGCTATTGACTCAATGTGCAATCACTTACCAAGTATACAGTGTGTCACTAAAATAACCTTGTTAGGTTTGATGTTGGCATTCTAACAAGTGCCAAGTTAGGGGAGGTGTTTGCCTTATAAGTAGATTGGTATGTGCACATCAGCCTTGAATCTTCCCTGGTGGGACGCAGCACTGCACAGCACACAGCAACATTACATACTATTGTCTAGGTCAGGCAGCCATACATAAGCAAAGGATTTGCAAAGGTTGCCCTTCATACAGTGTGCATCCTGCCTCCACCCTTGAAGCACACCTGTCCTACTTGAACCATATTTAACTTGCATATGCAGGAAATTTGACGTGAACACATTTTAAACTTCTGAAGGACTGAATAGATTTGGGCGTGGGATGCATATACTGACAAAGAGCATAGACCAGTGTTTCACCAGCTTCCTCTTTCCCTGCAAAATATTAATGATTTTGAACAAAGGTAAAACGAAATTTTTGTGTTACCAATTATTATCAACAGTTTTTATTCAAAAAGCTAATTCTGGAAAACATTATTTTATCTTATGGCATGTATGTTAAGTATTTTAGAAGTGTCCTGATGTAGCCACACAAGTGCAGGTTGCTTGTGGGGATAAGTTGTCATGGCCATTGGGAAAGTATTAGGCCACATTAATTCTACTTTGGTGACATATTTGTTGCCTTTTTCTAAAATGCAATGGTAAAAATATATTTCCAATGCACCGAAATTTTGTACAATTTGATATGATTGGAAATAGCCGTAATACTCTGCTTAGACATGTACAGTATCTTATGCTCACTTGTTTAGTAATATATTATAACATTGGTGACGTAAGTCAGATCTTTTAAAAACCTCTTTATATACCTGGCATGTACTTATGCAAGGGCAACTTAGAGGAATTCTAAAAAATTTCTAAAAACAGGTACTGGGACCACAGACCTTATTCTTGCTGAAATTGACTTGGAACATAAGCTGAAATGCATTTAAATTTTAAGTCATGCTTCAAATCTAAGTACTGGCATGCGCCTTGGAATCAGGCTGCAGAAAGGGCAAAATGCTTAAGGTGACAATCTTAGGCCACTAATTGAGGAGGAGGCCGCCAAAAGTGGCTAACATCAATTTTTGTTGTTTTGAGTTAGCATCACCATTAAAATATACATGTAAAGGCGCACCTAATGGGCCAAAGAGCCAGATCGAAATGATTTTTTGGGGAGCCATAACAAGAGGATGAAATCTGAAAATCCCATTTACAGCCATACAAATTGAATCTACAAAATTTACATTTTCTTGGAATAGGGTTCGGCAAAGATAGCCACTTTTGACTCAATTATGAATTTAGAACCTTGTGCACATTTAATTAACTAATGTTTTTTCCTGCAATATGGCAATTTTATTAGGTCGTCAAATACAGTATATTTCAGAGCAAGCCTAATAAGGGTTCAGGAGAAGAAGGTGATAACCCTCAAATGGGTCGTAATTGAGTTATCACCTTCTTCTCCCGGACCCTTCATTATCCCTCTTCTTTTTTTGGACATATGGATTACAATAGGGTTCGGGAGAAGAAGGTGATAACTCAATTACGACCCATTTGAGGGTTATCACCTTCTTCTCCCGAACCCTTATTTTGTAACAGTTACATAAGGAGGCAGCCCAAGTTAGTTGAGAATGCTCTTGACAAGGCAGAGATTCACAAGGCTACATGAAGAAACAAAAGACAGTAATTTTGCCTTCGTCTTCACACTAGCCAACCATTTTCTACGTTGATGGGTGTTAAAAAAATTGTAATTAGTATTTCTATTGGCATCAAGGAAGACCGCATAAATTCTTATTAGTCCAATAACTATGTGTCAGCATAATTGGCAGTTAGGTTCCTGTGGGAGGCATTAATGCTTAGTTTAGATGTGTTGGAGTTATAGATTCTGATTTTTTTTTTCTTCAGCCAGGGCTAGAAAGCTGATCTCTTATTCACCATGCCATCTTGCTACCTTGTGCCTTTTTAAAATTTATTTTATATGCCAATTGGCATTACACCTATGCTAGACTTATAGCATGCTTCAAGTGCATGAACCGTCTGAATGAAACTGTGCATCAACAATTTATTGTTCGTTCATCTGAGCATGTGCTGTGCTTATAAAAGTTGCTGACCCCATTAGGGAACCTGGTGGACTGTGTAACGTTGCTTGGTTTAGTTGGCTGGTAAGACAGACAATAATAATTTTTGTTTTTTGACCAAGTAGTGTCATGCAATGTTGTTACTTGACACATTCATTATGCCGTAAGCTTGGAAATTCTCAGAGCAACAGCATTTTGTAGCCATTCTGTCCATATGAATTGTGCCCAAGTCAATGCTACACGATCAGAAGTCTTGTCACACATGATTGTGTGTTACAAGAATAAGACAGACCGACAGTGATTTCTGCTCCAATATGCATCCCGACTTATTATGTAACTGTCAGAGGGAAGGTTGTAACCCTTTGTTAGTTGTATCCGAAATAGAGTGACCTCATTGTTTGGAGGTGGCTTATCATGCAGTATCTGAATCTTCATTGGATTTGATTTATAGGGTTAGTTAGTCACTTGGCAATCCCAAGCAGTAGGGTGAGCTTGTACTTAATCAGTTATTTTCACCCCATGTTCTCTGGTAGCTATTGGGCATGATCCAATGCTTATTAGGTCTCATTACAAACGAGGAGTCCTGCCCGGAATTCTTATGCAATGCTTGTTTTCTGTTCTTAGGTAAAAAGACATTACATGATACCCCATTTGCTGGATCAGAAGCCCAAGCAAAACAGGATAAAAGCGAGAAAAGTGAAGGGATTTTGAGTAGACTGAAGAGAACTATATTTGGCTAAGCGAGGTCGGTTTCACACACATTTTGACACTAAAAGTAAATGCTTACTTTTTTCCCCCACCCTGTCCTTTCTTCTAATACTTCTCAGGAGGCAAAGCAGTTCAGGAACAGACTGAGCCGCTCCGCCTGCTCAAAGCAAGCTTGAATGGAAACGTGGAGGAATTGGTCGGTAAGAAATTGGCGGACAATCTGGACGACCAACCAACAGACACCAAGCGAGGGAACCTGTCGTAGAGTCAACACCAGTCCAGACATTTTCCTATTGTTGAGACCCATAGTCAAACGCTGTAAAGATTATTGGTGCAAGGCAAATAAACCTATTTATTTGCCCCCCCCAGTCAGTGCCTCTGTAAATAAAAAAGTGGCCGTACTCAAGCTGCTCCGGTTTTAATGTCACACATTTCAGCATTGAGCAACTAGATGCAACCGTAGTTGCATTCCGCCAGATCATTGCACCCCCGCAGACAATGCGGGGCATGCATTTGTCTCCAACATCCCCAACCGTGCAGCAAAGGATATGCAGCCAAACGTGAGTCGGTAAGGAAGGTAGTTAAGAGGGATCAAGGACCAGCGAGTGGCCTTTAATCCGAAGCTACGTCATTGGGAGTGATAAAAGCAGTCAGGGGGCGAGGGTGGGGGCGGTGGGTAGTAGTAGTAGGAGGCAGTAGTTGGGGGGAGGAGGGGGCAAAATAGAGGAGTGTTGAATCCATCCGGTGGCGTGGTCAGTAAGTTTCCTCCACTGCACTGGTAGAGTATGAAGTCAGCAAAACGTGAGTACCCCACGATTTTTGTAATTTGCCGCCTGAAAAATACATGCATTTTTTATTCGACATTTAAAAAAAAGAGCGAAGACTCGAGTCTGAAGAGTGGTCTTGGATGCGACGGTGACCATCAGTGAGTGGACAATGAACGGGGATGTCGGAAGGAAGTCGGAAGGCCGTTTGGAGAGACCCGACGGTGGTTGGGGATGGCTAGTGGTTTTCGGAAGCATGGTAGTCATGGTGAGTGCTTCCGAAATAATGAGACACCCGGTGTAATTACAAAAAAAAAAAAGTTGAAGGCCGATTGATACCAGTGATGGTCAGGGTCACAACAGGTGTGATGAAAAAAAAAAACTGTGGCAATGGGTCAAATTTTCGTCCCACTAACTTAGCAGTAGTGCTAACTAAGCAGTGGAACGAATATTCGACCTATTGGCACTACTATTTGGGGTTCATTGGCACGGGCCAAATTGAACCAAGGGCAGCTTCAGAGAGTACTGTTTGATGACAATGGGAAGTTGACTGTGTGGTGGAGTGTACTCAAATATGTTCAAGGTCTCTCGCACTGCGCACTTGGGGAATCGAAAAATACGTGCACTTCATCATGTGGTTGTGAAAATTGCGACATGATCAGACGATTTACGCGCGTACCGTTTGCATATTTGCACTCTTGTTGTATAATACACTGGAGGCCACAAGTGTTGTTTTGCTACTGAATATTCATAGCATTATATTCGTCCGGTGCATGAACTCCACCCGATTACATCTGGTCGAAATCATTAAGGTCAGGAAGACATTCCCTGATACAGACCTACATGAAAAAAAATGTACGATTTCCTGAACTATTAATATATTCATACACACATTTTGACACCAGTGATTGATTGCCCATACATAAGACCTGCGCATTGTTCCGACCGCACATGTAATCAAGCTCTATCCTTGAAAGATGGAAAAAGTACAGTACGTGATAAACGGGCTTATGCTTTTTCTTTTGCGGCAGTTCCGCCTATATGTACACAGTGCTGTAAATTCGGTGTGGTTTTCACCCCGCGGGTCGTATTACCCTGCATGAAATATTCAGAGAACGCCTTTTGAATACCTGAATGGTCTTAGAGGCTCGTTATGGATATCAGACCACGCGTTTTTGATATGGCAAATGAATATGTGTTAGGTGCTTGGCTGGTCACACCTCTTTCATGAATTGACAGGGGTGGATAAAGGTATGGTAAAATTTTCGGCCAGGTAAATTTTGAGGAAATTCCACGACACGCATTTTGGCATAGTGCTAACGGCCGGCTTGTGAAATAATCTGCTGCTATCAATTCCTTGTCATCGGTGATTATCTACATTTTCACGTGCTTCTTACGTATCTTTTCGCCTATACTTGTTGACTTGGAAGTTCCGGCAGCTTTGTTAGGAAGCGCGAGAGTGTACAGCCTTGTCAGTAGCTTATTAGGAGCAATTAGCAAATGTGGTTGTTAACATATTATGACAGCATAGGGATGGGAGAAGAGAGAATACTACGGTGTACTTTCAATGGTGCGCTGGGTGCACCAAGGCTAGCATTATAATTGATTATAAGGGGGCATCTTATGGATCAGCGATTAATTATGCATCCTGTCCACTGGCTGGGAACTGTTTGGTTGTCTCATGCTCTCATCATTGTAGAATAATTGTAACTTCCGGTTTAAAAAAAATAGATGTATGGACACATTCACTGCCAGATAATTACTCTAAATTATGCAGGCAGACCAAAGGGTACAGTGCGGTCCATTAAAATACGAGCATGTTGTCACGACAGCCCCAATATTGCTCGTTAATAACAATAATGAAATGAATCTTCTAAATACGAGGCTGTTTTATAGTCGGATAATTCGGGGGGGGGGGGCACTGTAAAAGACAGTTTTAATAGAAAANTAATAGAAAATGAGACGCATATTTCAAATTAACATACTTAATGACACAACATTATCATTATCTATGTTTTCAGTATTTCAGGCCTATTATACAGTATACAGTATTAGCATTTGCAATAGATATTATCAATTATGTACAAGTACGATAGCTCGGAGCAATATGAGATTGAGCAAGGATGACTGATGCATTTATTGCCATTTCCTAATGAGACTGACAGTACAAGCTGTCATTGCAGTTAATTTTAATGTACCGGTAATTTACGTGTTCTTGCAACATGAGCGCACAGTATTAACTCTTTCCACATTATTGAAATATCACCAATTTCTTTTGAGAGTAAGCTCTGTGTTAATTGACGCAATCAGTGTCAATTTCAATAAATACCAGTTCTTATAACTTAGACGGAAAAATATAACTAAGAATTGCGTCAGAGTTAGAATAGTATAGGAAGCAGGGTGTGTATTTTTGCTCGTTTCTAATCATTTGAAAATTCCCCACGCAACCGCACATCCAGTGTTGGGTGATAACTTCACTGAGATCTCCTGTAAATCCGTATACATGTACGTAGGAATATAAATAGTTTTATAAACACAAATCTCACGTCACATTATTGTGGTTGAGTTTCATGGACGCATTTTATATTGTCAAAACATGCACTTACTTCCTTTGCCATGAACTTAGCAAAGAATCTTCCATTTCAAGTTAATCACGTCAAACTACTTTTTAATTAAAGCTGTTATCGAAGTCATCCTGAATATGACGTTATCGATAGAGCAGAAGAGAAGAAATCGGTGCTCCCAAAGTTTAACAATTTGCGTAGATTTCTCCGGCGTAGACGAGAAGAAAATAATAAAACCGGTTGATTATTATCTCGGGTATGTACACTGTACAGCTGCATTTCTAGACTGAAACAATATGATCGGAGGGGGAACTTTGTACGGGTTATCTGTAAAAATATATACAGTATATAGCAGACGTATTGAAATGTACACAAAATAAGAAATATAGGTCTGGTCGTGATATTTCAATGCGCGATTACGCCCATGCTTTTTGTAGTACTCCCATATGTTTATTACCGATGGATGGGGCTTGAATTAATTTAGTTGTTACGGAGAAACACACGTCGAGAATATTCATCGGGTGTAAATTGCAATTGCACTGATTTCATTTGTTCAATGCCATAATCATTCCATCTACTCACGAGTCAGTCGTGCTCAAGTGAATGGAGAAAGGTATAAATAATCTATATCTTGACTTACATAACAACTACTAACAGTGCTATGTGTAATGAGAGTGATGCACTTTCTATCACCTTCTAAACCAGCTATTTTGAATACCAATGGTGACATCAGGCAATTTTTCAGTGTTCAAACTGATTGATAATGCCAAAAGTGTGTTAACAGGCATGAAAATAAGTACATAAAAGAGGCCGTGGCACCTGACACTAATAGTGCTTCTAATTTTGCATTATCTGTTTGCTTAGCTGGGTTGTAATAGCGCAACGTTAATCCACTACAGAGATATGAGCCATAAACGGTGTTTTAGTATTTTACAGCCACGATTACACACCACTTGCTTGTACACACTCACGGCACCTTTTATTATTTATTACGGCAATGCAATCAAAAAATATTATGCGCCGCACATTTTTGCCTCTGACAAAATCACATCTAACAAATGTTTTCAGATCTTGGTGTCCTTCTGCTATGCTGGCTTTGGGTTAATCTTTCCAGCGAAACTGACCGCAGACGGAGTGCAAACATCGTCCATTGCCTGGCTGCTCAGCCTGCAGTTTGCAGTTGCAAGTCTGATGAGTAAGTTGCAATCATGCACTCGTTTCAAGTTATTCACTTCCTACACCTATGGATTGCTATCGAGCCCTTAACTTATCAAGAGACGCCCTACCTTTGCGCAGTTGGATATTGAGTTGGCCCAGATAAATGACAAGGCAAAGTCGCCTTGAGATAATGGTGACTTGGACTGAGAGACCAAAAAAAAAAAAAAAAGAGAGGCTCTTGCATGAAGAATACTGATATCAGTGGATTATATGTTAGGTTTGTTTGATTTTTCCAGGTCCTATTGCTGGCCCGCTGGCAACTATCTATTCGCATCGGAAGGTTGTCTTCACTTCTGGTCTGCTATGTGGGATCGGATACATTCTGACTGCATATGCTCCCAGCACACTGACGATGTACATAACATACCCTCTGTTCGTAGGTAAGATTATCGCGAGTAGGCACATATTGAATCAGTGCCAGAGCAGGCTTGAAGGGCCCAGAGCAGTCCTATAACTCAACCAATGTTCAAGGGAGTAAAAGAAACTTGAAATGCATATCCATTGCCACGAGCAATATCGTTTGTGTGCCAAAAGTTTTGGGGGAAAAAAATCCACCGATACGGCAATGCGCTAAACTATGAAACACATGCTAATGTTGTAAAAAAAAAGAAAACTGCAAACCTAAAAGTTAGTCATAATTATCTTAGAACGAAATAATAACGTAGAGTTGCACCTCTCGTTGAATGCAGAGTATCCTGCAAGTTAGACATCCTCTTTAACAAGGGAGTCACAAGGGTTGCTCTCAACTATTACCGGCAGGATAAAATGAGCATTCCTGTTTCATGTACTCAGGTGCTGAAACACTGATAAAATGCTCTGATAAACACCTGCACATGATATGAAGAATGAATTAAATCACATATTTTTGGACGTTGCTCTTTTTGGGCAGAGCAATAATTTCGACATTGTAACCAGCTTGAAAACTTATTTCAGGAATCGGTGTGGGACTGGCTACGAACACGTCTTTCCTCCTGTTCACCAACTACTTCGAGAAACGCCGTGGACTTGCCAATGGCTTCTTCGTCGTGGGCAACTCCCTGGGAAATGCCTTGACCCCGCTGCTCATCACTTTCCTCCTGTACGAATACAGGTTTCAGGGCACTCTCTTGATAGTGGGTGCCCTCATGCTCAACATATGCGTGTGTGCCTCCATTTTCCATCCGGTGGAGTGGCATCTGAAGGTGGTGGTACCGGGCAAGGATGGAAAGGACAGGGTGCGATACGTCCGGAGGAAGAAGCACGAAATGGCTACTGCGGGTCGGAAACGGAACGGATTCATCCAGGGTGACCATCCGCAACGGAATAGAAGCCGAAGCCGTACGTACAGCCTGATGTCCAACATACTTCTACCGGACATACCAGAGGAGACCAGCGAGGAGATAGACGTGGAGACTCCGACCGAGACCAAGAGCATTGTGTTTGAGAATAAGCCAGTGACTGTCGGTGATTTTGTACGGCCGTCGTACCGTCGAAGTGTGTCGGCTATGACCCCGAGCGAGTACAAACGCAAACGTGAGCAGACCAGTGTGGCCACTTCCAGTCAAAAATCGTTGTCCGAAAGCGTCGATTTTTTGGAGCATATCGGAAACCCGTTCAACTCCTTCGGCAGCTTGTCCTCTGTATACACGGCCAAGTACATGGAGTTCCACGAGCAGCAGCCGGCCGAGAGGATGAAATGCATGTCGTTGAGGTGTCCTGTGAGAGAGGTGCTGAAACTGATCGAGTTCTCTCTCCTGAAGGACCCCAGCTATGTCAACATGGCATTGGGAAGTTCCTTGGTCTTCACGGCCATACCCAACATGAACATGTTCCTTCCGATGTACTTGTACTCTCTTGGTTTTGACACTGAGGAGGTGGCTTTGTGCTTCACATGTGTGTTTGTGGTGGATCTGGTCAGTAAGGTGTTCTCTTCATGGCTGTCGGACTTGGGGTTGTACAAGAGGAGGCATGCATTTATGCTTGGAAGCCTGCTCATCAGTGCGACTGTTTTTAGTTAGTACTAACTATCTTCAATTAATTGAGTGCGTGGATGGACGTCAAGAAAAATGTCTCCAAATAACTTTTCTTGCCTTCCATCTTCTCAGGTATCTTAAGCAATGTCGCTACCTGACACTCTAAATTATTTTTTTTGACAGGTTTGAGTTTCTTCAAGACCTACGGTATTCTGGTAGCTTGCAGCTCCATGTACGGCGCAGCTCGCGGTCTGGTGTTTGCCAACATGTCGCTGATGTACGGCGAGAGGTACGGCATCGAGAAGCTGCCCTCAGCTTTTGGATTGGCCCAACTTGTTCTCTGTGCGATCAGTCTTATTTCTAGTCCACTTATAGGTAAGGACAGTATGTCACCAAAGTCACTAAAAGCAAACTGCAAGTTTGGTGCAATGTTTTGCAAGAAGATGAGTTTCTTTTTGTGCTATTCAGGGCTTGTTACACGTTGTCATTGTCTTTCAGGATTGGTCCGGGACATAACTGGAAGCTTCTCCTTATGCCTTCAATTAGTGGCTCTTTGTCCACTAATATGCATAGTATGTTGGACTGTGGAAACGGTTGTCACCAGTTGCTGTCGAAAGAAACCGGAAGAGTCACCTCCGCCTGAGCCCGTGTGATCCCATATTTTAGGCAGTAAAATGTTTTTTGGTGACTCAAAGTGTCACAT
Source organism: Catajapyx aquilonaris (assembly GCA_000934665.2). Taxonomy (NCBI): domain Eukaryota; kingdom Metazoa; phylum Arthropoda; class Diplura; order Dicellurata; family Japygidae; genus Catajapyx; species Catajapyx aquilonaris. Next base: position 64,173 of record JYFJ02000533.1, read on the forward strand.
TTCCTACCTGTCTGGTTGGTGAGAAAAAGTTCGTATGGACATTCTTTCGCCTTCAAAACCAAACCTAGACTGAGCCATGTGTGTGTTTCTGGTCAGCTTTTTTTCCTACAATGTTTAGGTGGCACATCGGGAAAGACTGATGTACTATACATAGATACTTGCAGTTGATTCGCAAGTTGTTACCTGTTATTTTTAAGACAAGAGTTGGACTATAAATTACGAAGCATAATGTAATACAATAACGTCTTTTATTATTAAACAAAACTATGTAAAGTGAGTGACAACAATCACGTTATTGGAAAGGAGAGCAACAATAGCTCTATAGTTCACATGTCACCTCCATTTTCTGAAGGTTTACAAGAAATCAATGTACAAGTGTGGTACATTTCATAAATAAAAATAGTCTTTTTTTTCTTTAGCTTATGTGCTTATACTATAGTTGGTTGCAGCCACGATGATGATCAGGTATTGCAATTTTATGATCCTGCTTCGATAGTTAAAAATAGCTGCACACAGTGGTACCTACCCAAGATTCACTTTGCATACTGATAAGTAGACTTCTGCACTGTTTATACAATAACTTTATGAAATTGTCAGGTCACATGAGAATAATCACACTTCAACACCCGTTTTGTCCTTTTCTTCTTCTACTTCTGCTGCGGCTGCTTGTTGGCGCTGAAGCTTTTTCTTGTTGTGTCTCATCGCCAAAGGTTCCAGTACCCAGGCAATAATGGCGATCCAAATAAATGCTGCCAGGAACCTCAAGCAGTCTCTGAAGTCTCCAGTTAAGTCTCGAATGAATCCTAAGGTAAAGGAAACAAAGGTCACCGCAGGTCCCTAAAATGACAATGGGGTACTTACCCATGAGAGGTGTAATTGTAAAGGCACCGATCCCGTTGACCAAGAAGCACATGCCGTACGCTGGTGGAAGATTCTCCAGACCCATGTACTCTGACAACAGCACATATGTGAGGCCAGTGAGGCTTCCAGACCCAAATCCAAACACTGCAGAACTGACCAACATGGCCACATGCTCTTGAGCCACGGATGCCACTGTTGAATAATGAAAAATAAGTTCACGAAGTTACACATTATTTTCTAACAGAGTACTTACTGATACATCCGATTGAGCAGGCCAAAGACCCGATGATGAAGAGATATTTGGTTCGGATGACTTTGAGATCAGAAAGTGCAGGCATCCCGAACCTGGCTGCCCAATCGGTGACCGCGGACACGGTCAGCAGCAAGGCAGACTCCTCCTTGCTGACCCCCAGCTGTCGACCCAGCGACGGGATGACCAGCAAAAAGTTCTGGAAGGTCATCCTCCCGCACAGGTTGGACACGGCCACTATCACAAACACGGGGTCAGCCAGGAACCTGAAGGCGTACACTTCCCCCAACACACGTTTGACCTTCCTCCAAGTTGTATGGCCACTCTTGTTCTCCGGTTGTGTCACCGCCACATGCAACACGTCACCATTGTCTTTGGTCGGCCCGTCTTTATTGTTGCTGAGGAGGGCTATGTTGGACATGGCCTGGTCCTTTAGAAAGTTCTTGCACAGTTCCTCTCCTTCTGCGCTGCTGGACAGAGACGGCTCCTTGTCCACTGATGTCGTCTCTTCTTCCGGTTCTGGAAGCAAGTGCTGCTCCACAGGGTGGTACATCATGGCTGCCACCAGCGAGTGAAGCACGATGCCTCCGTGCAGAAGGACAGCCCCGCTGTATCCGTACTCGGACAGGAGGTACCGGAGCAGCGAGGGAAGTGCCAGCTGACCTAGTGACCCTCCGCTCATGAATATCCCTGTGGCGGTGCCTCGTCGCCGTCGGAAGTACTTCTGGATTATTATGGTGCTTTGCGACACAGTGAAGGCCGTTCCCAAACCTAAATCAACAGTGGTTGTTACACTTGGTTACACTTTGTGGTACTTGGTTCCAACGAGAAACATACCTCCGAGGACGCCGTAGGTGAAGCAGAGAGCGATGAGGTTTGTGGTACAAGAGCTGAGCATGAGACCAACTGATCCTGACAGGCCTCCGAACATGGCTAGGGAGCGATGGCCGAAGTATTCAGACATCATGCTTGCCCACGGAGCTGAAACAATAACAAACATCGTCGTTAAAATAGGATCCTCCAGTTGTTGCTCTTTTCTTTCACATAAATATTATGCTTTGAAGACAGTAAAATTGACAAAAAAAACTAAATACAATTATTGTATTGAACAAAGTGCACTTACTTCCTAAGCACCATGTGGCTGAAAATATAGCCGGAATCCACGCTGCTTCTGTCGAGTGCATCCCGTACGACTCAATCAGCTCAGCAAATATGACTCCAAATGATGCCAAAATAGTTGGCAAAAGAGCCTGAAATCGCAATCCCAGAATGAACATTATTTATAACTTCACGTTGAAAATATTTACCTGTATGAAACATGCCGATGCTGCCACAACCCAGCCCCAGCCCCCATCAGGAGCCCTGATTCCGATCGAGTCCAGCCTCTTCCTCTTGCTGGACCTCATTGTTGCCGATGGTGTCCTTTCGATGTACGTACTCATGGTGCACGATTCCTGCACATGGGTATACAAAAGTTTAGTTCATGGCATTGAAACATCGAAGCTTCTTGAGCCCCCGAACGTCGAGGGCCGAATAATTATTTTTGGCAACGTGCATGTGTTTTGGGCTGTGAGTACACGTGAACATGGGGAACGTGACCAATTTAGATGCGATGCAATTTTCGCAAGGGCGACGCGTATTTCCGGAAGAGAGGTCAAAAGGTGGAGAGGATGTTAACCTTTAGCTTGTAGTAAATACGATGATGCAAATTGCGGTGTACAGTACGTACACGTCATATCAATGTGGTTATTTGTACAAATGCGGGCAAGGTCAGGTGCATCAAACAGTGTGAAAAAATGACGTAAACATAGGCGATGGAGCTTGGAAAAACAACATGTTTTATGGCAATGTGTGACAAAGTTTCAGATAAAATTTTGTCCTTTTTTGTGACATTTATTTAAATCCCCAAATGGCAAAGTTCTAATTTAGGAAAAGTTTAATTCTACCTATAAATTGCAATGGCAACTGTAGCTGTACTTGATGCTGGTAATTCCATATTATTTTGTGCTGGGACGTGATGTCAAACTTATTTCCAATTATGTATTTGTAATCACAACTCAAAATAAGACAGAATCATTTGTGCTAATACACGCGATAGTTTTATATTACATATTAAATTTCTGACTTCCTTGGATATAGTATTGCAAAGTACAATAAATAATGCAAAGTGCTTATTATTATGCACATTGAACTTCATGAGTTTTATGTGCCATAATATTATGATCTCAAGTCATTACTGACAGTGTTGCGTCATTTAAAAATGGACGTTTCGTATTAATTATAATGATAAATTGAAATATAATAACGAAGGTATAATATCTCCTCAGAATTCCCACAATTTTGCCCAATAAAAACGCACAAAACAAAAACTATGAAAGCAATAACTCGACCATACCTTTTCATCCGTGCAGTATCGGGCGTCTATTGAACCTCTTGCATTGATAGTCTATCTGGAATAAGAGTGACGTCCATTGAAGTGTCTGCCCTCGGACTCTCTCCGGTCTGCTTCCTGTTACTCACTGAAGAAATACTGGGCGGCCATCCATCCTTTAGATAACACTCTTGGTGTGTGCAACTCCTGCGCACGCACGAATAACGCTACAAATTAATTTCATATCGCTTATAACCATTATCAGATTCGGGAGGAGGCATCAAAAATAATTGCAGAAAACAAATTGTGGAGTCAATATGAATATTGTAACAAATTCGTCTTGAGATAGCAGAGACATGCAGCTTTTCTGATGAACTGTTGTTATGATCTGCATAACTGTATATGGAAAGATGTGCAACATTTGTCACCCTGCACATGTAAAACATGAAGGTCACGTTATAGTTACAAATAGTACACAATGTGCTGCTTATACTATACAGTGGTTGTTAGCTTATCCAAAATATCTAGACCTTTCCTGTATTTGCAATGACGTTCACATGTACACGTACTGTACGACTCCTACAGGTCACATAACAAGTCGATTGCTCTATAACACGTTTACCGTACATGATCGTATAATGTGCAGATATGAGGAGGATAACTCTTTCATAATCAGCAGATCAACATCACACACAAAAAATGTGCCAGAGGTTATTGGAATAGTCTTGACACAAAATTTTCCTCAGAAGCAACTATGTCACTTGGGTCAATGTTAGCATTGTTGGTCCCCCCCTTAAGATTGCCAGAATATCTCATCACGTGACCCTCCTAACTGGTTCTAATCACTGATGTTTGCTTACATTTTCTTGGACACTAGTTCTGCCTAAAGGCAAAATCTACTTATTGACAATATAAACCGGATCTAATCTTCTTTGTTTAGGGGGGGGACTCCTTATAGATAAAAACTCCATGATGACCAGCTGCAATTATATGTCTGAGTAGGTATAGGGTAAAGTTCACGCCTTGCGAACTGCCGAGGAGATCGTTGCCTCCTTCAAGTAATAAAATATATGCAAATACCCATTCAGTTATGCTGGGCAGATGCTATGTAAATACCAGCTATCCAACACGGAGAATATATTAGCTACACAGTTGCTTTTAATACGCTGTATTATTGTTATATAACGTAATATTTAAAAAGGGGGCAGGTGACGTCAATGCTCAACATGTTGCGACAAAATATTCATAATTGTTATTTGGAAATTGCTGGACCGTAGCCCCCTGTGGAACATAAACATGTTTTTTACGTCAATATTTATCGTAATGATAATTTAGGGGGTTTGGCAAGTACGCCACGAGTAATCTCCACCTGTGTTGATGTGCAAGGGTGTAAAGGGCGCAAATATATACTTGATTATCTATGGAGTTATCACACAAAAGCACAATTGCACCACGTTTCGATCACGAGGATCATATAGCCCATGACCACTTTGCATGCCAATTTATTTGTGACATACTTTTAATAAACCGACATCTTATACATCCCTGATTATAAAGCCATGAAATGACAGGTAGTGTCGCATAGATTATATTAGTGCGATAAGAAGAGATGACCAAGTGTGTCAAGCCCATGGCCTTCCATAATGTCGTTGCAAGCGCCGAATTGATAATGGCGATAGCAATTACTACCATACAGTCGGCAATTTATTTCTGATCGCCTTGATCATTTTTTAAGTGTTCAAAGTGCACCGAGATAATTTATTATCTTGGGCAATAGCCTATACGTTACGGAGGCAAAAGACAGTGACACGCAATTTTGCAGTGGTGCGATTTTCATGTTAAATACCTGTTTGTAAATTAAACTTCCTCGGTGTTTTATGGCATTTTAAAATAATTTTTATTAAAGCCGTCTACTGATTATCGCAATTTTTCGCAAATTTCCAATAAAAATTACTATTTGTCTAGTCGTAGGAAATATATATTACTGCCTGTAATGAAACAGGTTTCAAAATTTAAAATAATTGTGCATTCATAAGTAGGCTATATCATGTCTCATCGCGAACACTAAATATCATAGTTAGACCTCATGAACTGTTAAATGTCTGTTAGCATCTCTGTTGATCTATACAGTACCCGATTGGCCTCCAGTAGGCCTATAATTATAGTATGCAAATTTTAAAATAAATACTGATACGCCCAAAAAATACAATTGATTTACCCTTCTCGATATGAAAGTAACTCTAAGTGCGCTACATTTCTAAGGTGTTTTAAAATACAACAAAAGTGACCCTTTTGAAAATCGACCAAATATTTTCTAGCACTTAAAAGACCATCGATCCTTTGCGTTCACACGTGGTATTTCCATCTGGACGTTATCCCAGCAACATGCGTCACCCAGCCTTGTTTGTTGTACAGAAAATCCAGACATTATCTCAAGAGTGTACAGTATATCCTTTTGCCTCTCTGATATCACCCCCTCTCTAGTCTTCAAGTTCAACGGTTCTATACTCAACCGATTATCTCCAAATTACGTGAATATCTGATCCGGCTGTTACCACAGTATTGAGTACGAGAAGGATCAATGATTCACTGGGGGTTTTTAAGAGCAATTAATCACTGTACCTGATGACACCTTACTTCAAAATAGAGCATTAGCTAGGCTACAGTGTGTATTACCAGTAGTTACATGCGACTGTTATGCAATATCTGTACTTAAGAAATTATTCTTAGCGTACCGGTATGGCATATGAACCCATCAGAACGTGTTTTTCTCGCACATTTTACGTCGATTGGCAATTTCAAATATGGCGCGCGTGAGAACAGGGATGCATCCTCAGGTTGTTCTGTCCTTGGCGATTGCGAATCTCGAAAGGTGCGCCAATTAACTCGGCAGCCATTTTCGAACAAGGTCGCACAGAGGAAAAAGGAATCGTCTTTTGTGCGTCTGTCTGTTTGTTTGTTTTTCTCCCTTATTTGCAACTGATTATGGTTGTCGCCGAGCTGCAGCTCATCATCAGGAAATGAAGAGGGCCACGCCCAAGAAAATGGTCATCTCACAGGACCGAAAAGGTTTGGCATTTAGGAGGGGGAAAAAAAAATTCATATACATGTTCAGGCCTAATGTTTACATCAGCATGTAATGAAAGTAAATTGCACTTTAAAAATTGAACAAGTGCTTAACTTTTTTAACAGGTACAAACTCTCTAAAAGGACTTCTGAGCCAGTACGACTCAGACAGCGACAATGAAGAAGCGGCAGAGCAGGACAAACCTTTAAACAACAAAGTCGCTGACTTCATGAAGGTTAGCTACAGAATCTGCTTAATTAGAACCTGCCGCTTAACAATTATTGGCTTTCCCAGGAGATTGAGGCGATATCAAAAGACAAGACTGAGCCTAAGAGTAAGGAAGAGGAGCAGGAAGAATCGGAATGGCAGGAGTGTTACGATGAAACGACTGGATATGGCTACTACTGGAACATGCATACCAATGAGGTTACGTGGGAGATACCGGAGGCGTATCAGAAATATTTGGACGGCCAGTCCAAGAAGGAATCGTGTCCGGGGCAAAAGAATGGATCCAAAAACAGCAAGAAGAGTGCACCAAAACACAGAGTGTCCCAAGATGGGTACGTCACAGTTGGTGCAACTGTTTGTGGTCATTATTACGTCAACATTTATTTCAGCAAAATCGAACTCATCACTTCCTTTGGACCGTCATCTTCCGATTCTGATTCTGGATCCGAAGCGTCCCGGAAGCTAAAACAAAAGCTGAGCAAACTTTCATTGCCGGAGAAGGTTACTGCAACTGTGGAGTTAGCAAAGGGTGGCCCCACTGCAGAGCCAGCCAAATATGGTCCAGAACTTCCAGTTGAATACGTCCAAGGCAAGAATGGTCCACTCTTTCCGTCTGCTTCGAATTTGACGCAGTCTAGCGTTGTGGACAAGACAAAGCAAGAATCCAGAGCCGTAACAAAGCAAGAATCCACCGTCGAAGAAAAGGGGAAAAAAGATGAAAAGTCACATCCGTTTCAATTGATAGCCGGTTACGAGTCAGATGAAGAGGATCCGGAGACTGTGACTCCAAAGAAGCCTGTGATAAAGTTGGATCTGGATGATCAAGATGGTGTTTTGAGCCACCGCAACCAGCGAAGAAAGAAGCTAGAGGTGGACCCAAAGAGGACGGAGAAGAGCAGTGAGACCAAGATAAACTGGAGTGGGTTCTACTCCTCATCAGATGATTTTGGGGAGCCCACACGAAGGGGATTTGGGTTTGCTGTGCCATCCGACGACCTCCAGTCTGCGAGAGGAAGAGGTGGCGGAAGAGGACGAGGCAGCCTCGGGAAGAGGAACATAAATTTTATCAAGGCAGAGACGATGAATGCTTCTCAGGAGAAGCTAAATGACAGTAAGTTTATTTTTGTTTATGAGAAATATTACAATGGATGGCTCAGAAATTTAATTCGTGAACTATTTTGGAGTAAACTTTTTTTTCTCATAATACTACTGTGTTAATTAGTGATGTCATGTGTGGGAGGTATGACAGTCGAGGAAGAAGAGGAAGTTGAGTCAACTGCTGGAGAGCTGATGGACAGGTTGCGATGCTTTGAAGATGTGCAGGAAGTGAAGCCGCCACCACTAAGCACCTTACAGGTTCTTGCTCTTCAGACGCAGGTTGGTGAATGGCCAAATGAAATGAAATAATTCGAGGAAACTGTCCTCCTTATCCTAGTACATAATGTTTCGTGATGAGACACTTGCCACTGCTCATGTTGCGTTCTTTCCAGACTCTCCTGGAGGCAAAGCGAGCAGGCGGCCTTCGTTCTGACTACCTCTCAGTGTGGGTGTCCCAATGCGAGTCTCGACTTGCAGGTCTGGAAAAGGAGGACTGGGTGGCACCGGCAGAGTGGTCATGCACTTGGGACAGGTACGCGCAAGTCATCAGAGCCATTTTGCCTCCACCATTCTCTCTCCACACTCTCTTTCTTTTTGGACTCATTTTCTTTTGTGGGCCCACATCCTACACCATTTTGTCCCCATACAATACACCCCCTCAAAGAAAAAAAAGAGACACATGGGCTGGTAAAGAGGAACTGTGTGACCCAGACAAATGGAGGTTTTCAATGTTTGATTTGGAATCCAACTGTAAGTTTGGTTGGGGTGGACGTGGGTTGAGTTGGTGCGTATGTCTGGGTGTGACCACGAATTTTCCCACAACCAAGACGGCGCCTGGTATTTTTTTGTCACTGACAATTCAAGAAGATTGCCTGACTGATGAAGAGGACTCCCTGAGGGGTAACGTAATGTTCAATTTATCTGGAAGAAAAATAATAATCAAAAGGTGTTCTCATATTTCTTGTTGTTTTCTGGATTTATTCTTTGATCTTTTCCGACAGGTTTCGTTTCGAAGCATTGCATTGCAAGTGTGTGCCTGATCATCCAACCATTTCCTGCGTAACCAGCAGACAAACGAAGTTGTTGCCACCGATGTTGTTGTTGTTGTTCACCTTCCCCTTTTTAAAAATTCTTTTGGGGGTACCCAGGGTTGACAGTTGATATGTGTCCCTGCAGTTATCAATGGGGGGTTTGGTCTAACGAAAAAAAAAAGTCAACTTATTTTTGCTTTTGACCAATTGCAAGTTTTAGGGCAGTGTGTTTTTCTCTTGGGAGATTTGGCAGGTTCTTCCCCCCCACCCCATACTGTTTTCTTTTTTTGTCCATTTGTTTTCCACTTCCCCGTCTTCTTCGGCTTGGGCCTCGACGTGCAGGTGCTCCAAACGCTATGTTTACCGTCACCAAGTCACGGGGGAAACTCAGGGGACCAGACCGACTGCAAAGCCGGAGCAGCCTGGTGATGGCACCGTTGGTGGCGACCCATCTGCGGTGATTGCAGCGGGAACAGGTGTCAGCAATGCAGGTCAGTGCAGCTTGCCTTTACATTGTGAAACATTTATAGTTGTTATTGTTAATAATGTACTGTTGTTTTTACACAGGAGCATTCGTGATTGTACAGCCGCCTCCGCCTCCACCGCCACCTCCACCGCCGCCACCTTCCTCCCCACCACCTCCACCCCCACCGCTCCCACCTCAACCTCCCCCTCCTCCACCACCACCACCACCACCTCCTCCGCCAAGTGATTCACCTCCCCCGCTGCCTCCTCCTGACGAACCTGATTCTGAGCCACCACCTCCTGGAGAAGAACATTCCCTCCCTGCCACCCCGCCGCCTCCGGCAATAGCAATTCCCTCCGCTCCTGCCCCACCCCGCATCACTCCGGGACCCCCACTCCCTCCTCTTCCAGCATCTCCACCGCCGCCTCCTCCGCCCCTTCCACCAGATCCACAGAACGTGGCTTTGGACATGGAGCTGGACTCCTTTTACACAGAGATATCTAGCATGGAGGTTAAGGAAGAGGCACCGCCAGTCCCAAGCACCGATGCAGCAGTGCAGGTCACACCGCCTGAAATGCCACCGTTACCTCCCCTGCCCCCGTCTCCACCCAAGGTGGCAAGGGTTGAATCGCCAGTTTGGGCTGCCAAAGAACCAGAGCCCCCCGTGAAGAAAAGGAAAAAGGTAATGACCTCCCATTTATGAGCATGCATAATTTGATGGTGTTATGCAATAATGGGTCAACCTATAAAAATGTCAAAATTGAGCTGAAATGAACATAATTATTCATAAATGAGCCTACTCAATCATGCTGGTGAAATCTGCATACTTCTGCCGAACTTAAAGATCACTGAATTAATTTCGCAGGGATGACTTTCAAAGCCCTTTTTCTCAAAACTGTTCTCATGTGGGTTGACTCATTATTGCATAACACCGTCCAATTGTAACCACTTTTTACACTTAACTTACACGAATTTTGGTAATCCGTTTCAGACCAAGCTTGCGCCAGGACTCGCCCTCAAGAAGAAAGGTGTGTCGAGCCTAGTGGCAAAGTGGCAGCAAGTTCAGGAGGAAGTGAGGCGAGATATGAAAGACAGTTGCTGAATGTAACAGTTTGATGAGGACCTGCACTGCCAGGGAACTTTGTGGACTCGCGATTCATAACAAAATGAATGAGAACAAGAGTGTGAATGGTTTATAATTAGTTAGGAAAGCATAGTGCGAATAATATGCTGACTTTTTAAAATATTTGGATCTTGCCTTTTTTCCAAGTGTAGCTGTGAGTGCTGAGCGAATAAAAATTATACACACATTACATTTTTGTTAGTGTTACCCTTTCCTCCCACTGAAACATTTCAATCCAACACAGACAGCATTGCAAGTGTGATGATCTCCGCATATGCCGCTCATAAGTGAAAGAAGTGTAGGATGTAACAACACCAAAGTTCATTATGCCTGCACCACCCTCTCTTTATTTTTCGGCTGTCATACAAAATGCCTTCGCTTTTTTTTTCTTCAAGGGAAGCTACAATTTTGAATTAAGCCACCAGAGCTGAAGCAGTGCTAGACTCGTATCTCCAGTTGGGGGCCAGGACACGCCTCTTCTTGTAGTAGCGAGCCAGGCGGTGGATGCGGGACTCTACCAGAATCAGGCGGAACTTGGAGTCCTTGTCCTTCCTGCAAAAAAAGGAATCCATACATCCGTCAGTAATCAACGAAAAATGAATGCCAACGAATGGGCAGCACAGACTTGTTCCATAATAACAGAATGCACGGTGATAAAAATTGATAAGTCCCTAGACAATTTTTCAAGCTGCATATTGGTTCCAGTTGTTGAACAGTTGTTAACAACAATGCAATACTTCCATTCTTAGGTTGTGCCAGAGCTATGGTCAGTAACAAAAGCATCCGTGCAAGTCGGCAAAATGCATTACCTGTTACGCTCAAGATGTTTTCTGATGGAAACGGCCTTCTTGATCAAGTAGTACAGATCCTCAGGCAGTTCTGGAGCCAACCCCTTTGCCTTCAGGATACGAAGGATCTTGCTTCCAGTCACAAACCGAACCTGCGCCACACCATGCGAATCACGAAGAATCACACCTGTGTAAAAGGTTCAAAATTAATATCACTGCAGATCAAGCCTGACTCGCTGAACACTCAACATGACAACAAAATATGGAACACATTTATACTACAGTTGAATCTGGATACAAGAGCCTCGACTGTAACAGACTGGAAAGGACGGCCTCTGTATACTCCCATAAGGTCATGAGTACTTTTATTCCTGATATAACATACTCAACTTCACCTCACGGCTGTAACAGACTATTTCTTGCCCCATTAAAGGGAAAACATGCTTTTTTTCCGGTATGCAATTGGTAAAACAGTACAGAAGAGGTAAATTTCGCCTGCATAATTTTTGGGTGAGCTAATTTTGCAATTTTGTTGAATTTCATTAATCAGTACGTAGTAGCGTGCCTTGTAGGCATATGGAAAGCAAAAAACTGTGTATTCATTGCAACAGTGACGATTTGGCTGTAACAGACTTTGTCCTGCAGTCCCTTGAGTTATATCCAGATTCAACTGTATAGATTCTGCATGGGAAAACCGGTCTCAAATCCAACTCCTTGAGGACACCATGATTTACGAAGAATCTGTGAACCATCCAAGGATTGATTTTACTGTGTTGCGGAGTAATGTTCAGTGCAACTTTCACATCGCTACTGGTACTCATTTCCGCAACTCAATCTTTACCGATATGCGATGGCGTAAGGCCCTTCTTGGCCAGCTTGTAGATCTGCTCCTTGACGTCATCTTGAGTCAGCTTCAGCCACGTAGGGACACTCCGACGGTATGGAAGAGCTGACTGGGATATACCCTTTCTGTATATAAGAAAAGGGGGGAATGTTCCATTTTCATTCAACACCATGCCATGCAAACAAAGCCATATTTTTTGTAATATTATTTTATCCGACCAATTATTATGGGCCTTCTAATTGTACGTACCCTGGTCCGTACATCCGACCCATGATTAGCTCCTAGATGTAACCCTTGGCAAGCCAAAACCCAACGACGGAACTGCCAGGCCTACTCTCCTCTACGCACAGGAAGCGGTGGTGTGGCATGGGCAGCACCAGGGTTGCCAGGTGGCGCTGCCATCCCTAATTACACATAGTGAATAACTAGCACGTAACGTTTATTAATAACCGCGGTTTGTACTAAAAATATTTTAATTTAATATACATTAAATTGGACTGTAATGGAATGTTTAAACATTTCCTCTGGTGGCGTACTAGCCAATAGGATTCCAGCATGTTACAATTCCAACCAATAGCGGTATAGATGGATGAACAAGAGCGTATTCACACGGCACAATTGTGCACAGCGCAGTAATCCACACGAGTATTCCGCGCACTCATCGCCACTACACAATTCCCCCGTGTGAAACACATGACGCATGCGCAGTGTCCACCATCAGAAAAATGCAGCCAATTTCTGACTCGGTCAATTTTTATCAAAAATAATTTCAATAAAATCATCAAAATGGACTCCAAATGCGATGTGCTGTCCTTCTGACCTCAGGTCAACGGTGGACCCTGGGACCCTGAAACATCCGGGCATGTAAACGCTCGGACGGGGAAGAGGGGGGCAAACATGGCGTCCGAGGAGTAGCCAAAGTAGGAGAAGAGAGAGAGAGAGAGATTCCCTTTTCGCCTCCTCCCAAGAGAGAAGATTTCATCTTGGGGAAACAATGAAGCTGGGGGAGGACAATGATGGAAACAGAGGAGGGTCTGGCCCCGTCTGAACGAGGACCGTGACCTGCTGTCTTGGATTATAGACCCCAGGACACAGGAGTTGGGAGGGGGTGTTCAGATTATTGAAGGGGGGGGAAATTATTAAATATAGAAGAGTAATATATTGTATTTATTCCGGATGGGTGACACGATGGATTCTGAGGAAGAGACGGTGCAGGGAAAGAAGAGGAAGCTGCAGGTATTGACAGTGGCTTGTGTCACGGTGGCGGGCAATGCGTGGATTTCGTGATGGTCGGCTCTTAGTTAAAGACTGAAGGTCAAATTTTCGCCCCACTGGTAGTTACTGCTAACTTAGCAGTTCCATTGCCAACACTGGCACTGCTAGCAGTAACTAGCAGCAGGACGAAAATTCACCCCTTAGTTAAAAACTCTTAGTTAAAAGACTTCGGGTGGAATTTTCGTCCCAACTGCTCGTTACTGCTGACTTAGCAGTACCATTGCCAACACTGGTAGTGATAAGTTAGCAGTAACTAGCAGTGGGACGGAAATTCCACCCTGAGTTAATGACAAGGTCAAATTTTCATGTCACTGCTAGTTACTGCCAACGTAGCAGTACCATTGCCAACACTGCCACTGCTAAGTTAGTAGTAACCAGAAGTGGGACAAAAATTCAACCCTTAGTTAAAAACTCTTAGTTAAAAGACTTTGGGTGGAATTTTTGTCCCAACTGCTCATTACTGCTGCAGTACCATTGCCAACACTGGTGGTGATAAGTTAGCAGTAACTAGCAGTGGGACGAAAATTCCACCCTGAGTTAATGACAAGGTCAAATTTTTATGTCACTGCTAGTTACTGCCAACGTAGCAGTACCATTGCCAACACTGGCACTGCTAAGTTAGTAGTAACTAGCAGTGGGATGGAAATTCAACCCTTATAGTTAAAAACTCTTAGTAAGACTCGTCGTTAAAGAGTTAGGGAGGATTTTTCGTCCCACTGCTAGTTACTGCTATCTTTAGCAGTGCCAGTGTTGGCAGTGGTACTGCTAATTTAGCTGTGGGTAGCAGTAACTAGCAGTGGGACGAAATATCCACCCTTAGTTAAAGACTCTTAAAAGAATTTAAGGTCAAATTTTCGTCCCACTGCTAGTTACTGCTAATTTAGCAGTACTGTTGCCAACACTGGTAAGTTATCAGTAACTAGCAGTGGGACGAAAATTCAACCCTCAGCTAAAAACTGTCAGTAAGACTCTTCGTTAAAGAGTTACGGTGGATTTTTCGTCCCACTGCTAGTTACTGCTACCCACTGCTAACTTAGCAGTACGCCACAGCCAACACTGGAACTGTTAGTGGTTAGTGGGACTAAGTTAGTGGGACAAAATTCTACCCTTAGTTAAAACCTAAGTGAAAGACTTAGATTTCATGCCATTGTGCAACAGGAATTAATTTTAATGGTACAGTATTAGTACTTGAAGTTATTTTTAATTACTGGCAGGCATACCTGAGCTAGAAGATCCTCCGTATTAACATGAGATAAGATGATCAGGTTGTGTCTTGGCATTGCTGACCTTAGCAAGCAAATAGTGGGCCAGATGTAGAGCCGATCCGGTTTTCTTGGTGCGGTGCAACTGGAATGATTTGTCTGCTTGCAAACAATTGATAAGAGTGATAAACCTATGAATTATCATAGACCTGCTATGGTTCAATGAGTTCCTACTGGGCATTCCGCGTACGAAGCTGTGTAAGTTGCAGTGTAAATGCAAGCAGGTATTGAAAGTGCTGAATTTGCGATTTGATTACTCTAGATTAGCATATATCAGTAAGTAAGAGTTTTGCTTGTCATTTTATCAATTTAGTGACATAATTGCTGAATTCAGAATAAGCTGTAGACTACTTAATCATAGAAGTTTGGTCATAGAAGATTGTGGTAAGAAATTGCAATCCTCTGACTGCTTGTAATGATGGGTTACGAGGTTAATGTACCAATTTTTATTGTAATACTGTATTGAATTAGCGTGCAGTTTATACATGAAACAGGATTGACCTTGAGATTTTTTTACTTGATTTCTCACAAACATGCCAACTCTTAACAGTACGAAAGCTTGCATTACAGAGAAGAAATGTGCTACCGGTGTCTACTTTGATAATTACTGGAACCAGCTGCATGAATCCATGGTTCAGAATTTGTCATTTACGAACTTGAAGATGATACGCTAATAGGCTTTTTCGTAGCATTGAGCAGAATGCTGTCATAAAGTGGTGTATGATACATTTTAACACATGACATTAGCTTTAATGATGAGTACAGTTATTTTTTTGAAGCAGAAGCTAATAAATCAATGCAGTCTCCGATTCTCTTGATGACTACATGTGCTTTCGTTGACAGGCCCTTGCCAGTGATGAGGGTTCTGAAGAGGAAAACTCAGCGGAAGGAAGTTCAGGAGAGGAGAGTTCTGAAGAGGAAAGCTCTGCAGATGAGAGCATGACAGATGCAAATAATCCTGCCATCAACGTAGATGAATCAAGTGATGACGAATCATACAATGGTAAGTGTATGGATATAAATGAAATTGCATTTTTATATTTGTTACTTGTACAGGTGAGGATAAAGAGGAAGGGGACGTTTCTGAAGAGGATTCATCTGGCTCCGAATCATGGGAGAGTGAGGGAGAAGTAGTAGAGGAGGAGGAAGAGGAAGGAGAAGGAGAAGAAGAAGGCGGAATTCAAGAGTCTCAGCCTAAAGCAAATGATGACGCAGAGGCCTCAGATTTTAGTGACGGAGAATCTGAAAAATGCCCAATTTGCTTGCTTCCATTCGTCAGTCAAGAGATAGGAAGTCCTGAATTATGCGATCACAGCTTTTGCCTGGATTGCATACAGGAGTGGTCAAATGTGAGTTGAGACATTTGTTGTGGTGTGAGTTTCCGTAAAGAAGTTATGGTGGCGTGGACAATGATCTTGCAATACATGGTGGAGATTATGTATGGCATGGTCAGTGTTTTTTAGATGATGTTTGGTCATTTATTAATTATTCTAGAGAACATAAAGATTATTATTTTTCTTGAAGATCTTCTACACTGAATGTTGGGTTGAATAATAGGTCATACATAATAGCCTCATGCCAGTATCAGTTCTTTGGCACAAAGCCATTTAGTGGCCAAGTGACATGTGAGCCAGCTGCCACATATTTATTGTTACTTAGGACTTTTCATTGCAATTTGCGAAGAGTATAGTTGGAAAATGGGAACTAAAGAAATGAGGAAGGACTTACTGTGCTTTATTGTCCAGTGTAAAGCCTCAATTTGTAAGTTGAAATGAGGCATAGAAAGCACCTGTATCTACTTAATTATGCAGTTAAACAGCTTATATTAATCACTCTGTACCTCAATTATTCACTATGCTGAACAAGTTCCCATTATATGCAACAGAAAATTCCTTGGAAATTACCAAGACCGAAGAAAATTTCTGCCAAGAACAAGCTTGTCCAGGCTCTGTTATAACATGGATTTGTTGTAGTTTGTAACTATAGGAATGATATTGAGTGCCATTGTTTCCAATGATTAATCTCCAATCCATTGCATTTGTAGAATGTGAACACATGTCCAATAGACCGTCAGCCGTTCTCCCTGATCCTGGTACGCAAGAAGCTAGATGGTCAGGTGTCCCGTACTATCCCAGTGGAGCCTAAACCTGCAAAGGGTCAAGAGGAGGAAGTAGATGCAGACCCCACCTTTTGTGAGGTGTGTGGCGAGAGCAATCGGGAGGAGAGGTTGCTTCTGTGTGATTGCTGTGACTTGGGCTTCCACATGGAATGCTTGGAGCCCCCGTTGGACGCAGTGCCCCTGGAGGAGTGGTTCTGCCCTGACTGTGCTCCCAACCGAAGCACCATGGCAGAGGCTGCTGACCTGGAGCCTGGAGAGCTGCATGCCCTTCTTGACGATGCCCCAGCATTGAATCTTTCCTCTTTTAGGACAGGAAGGACCATAGGTCAGAGAGTTATTGCACGCCGGATGATGCCTCGCACCAGACAGACAGAAAGGCTTAGGGAAAGGATAGAAAGAAGTAGAAGGCAGCGGCCGATGATGTTTCTGGGCCAGCCACAGGTATGCCTTGTACTTTGTAATGAAAGTCACATTTGTATTATTAGAAACGTCATGTATACATGCAAGTTCTTGTTTGCCTCCTGAGGAGGAAATGAGAGAGGGCCAAGTTGATAACACCTCTTCTGCAAATCTAACAGTAATTTTCTGATAAACAATATTGTGCATATTTTACACCAAAAATATTCAGAAGATACTACACCGGTTACTATCTGCTAAATACCTTTCCTGAACCATTCCTGAGAATTAACGATTTTTTGTTGTTGTCAAAACGTATGTTCGTGCAAGTAAGATATTTATGCATTGCTTATTGTTTTCCAATAGACATCATCTCCTGATTTTGGGGAGAGTTCGAGCAGCCAGTATGGCACTCAAGCTGCAGCTGTAAACAGCAGGAGTGTTGGTGGAACAACGAAGAGGAAGGGAATTGCCACCAAGAAGAGAAAAACTGTTAGAAAGAGGAAGACTACTCGTAAGCGGAAGACTACCAAGAAGAGGAAGACCACCACTGGGAAGAAAACGACGACAAAGAAGAGGGGCAAGACGAGAAGGAAGAAGACAACCAGACGCAAGAAGAAAGGAGGAGTGGGCAAGAGGAGAGCGAAAACTCGCTCCAGGGCTGCAACTGCCCCTGTCCCGAAGACTACTCCAAAGACTCGCTTGGCCCAGCAACTAAAGATCAAGGCCCCCAAGCCATGGCAGTTGGTACCCCAAATGAAGGGCAGCCAGCAGCCAGTCTCGGGTGGAAATCTAGGCTTCCAGAGGTACAGGGCAGGAATACCCACCCTCAGGCTCTTTGGTGCAAGAAATGAGCTGGACTACGTCTCCTCAGGGTGAGCTTATTCGTACATCTGCAAGTTTTTGTGTGCCACGGGCGCAATAACAGAAGCCCACTTAACGTATAATTTATTTGTCAGTGTTATTAAATGACTGGGCAAAAATCTAAGATTAATGGTATTCACATTGATTGGACCCTACTGAAATAGCTGATGTGATGGTTGAACTTGAGATTTGAATCTGGTGTTAATTTTTTTTGCAGGAACGAGGACGAGGGCAACGGGGATGTGGCAACAATGCGTGTGCCCCGGACATCCAGCCTGTCCCGCATCAATCGCTCAAAGGAAATAATCCTGCCTGATATGGAATCGCCTGTTGCTGAACGACCGCCAGCATGTGACTTACTATCAACCATTCTGACCAACCAGTCTGCCCTGCTGACAAAATCTAGGCGGAGTTCTTCCCAGGACTCCCAGAATGGTTGTATTGGGCGGCAGAACCCGCTCGCAGCAACTGGTGAGACTGGCAGCAGCAACCCGAATGGAAATCCACCTAATCACGGCAGTACTGAGCCTGGAAAATCTGGAAATGGAAGTGACTCAGGAGGAGCTCTTGTTCCGCCCTATCCGCCGCCACCTCTGTTGGGACCCTTTCCATTCCCACCCCCTGGATATCACGGTGATCCCCAGGGAAGCCAGGCGTATGCGTCGTACTTGAGGGAAAATCCGGAGCACTCTGGATTCTGTGTAATCAAGCCCAATCAGAAAAAGGGGAAGAAGGACAAGAAGGAGGAAATGGATGAAGAGGATGATGTAGACATATACAGTGATATCGAGCCTGGTACGGAAGCACTTCCAGACAGTGATCCAGATTTTCGGCCAGAGACGGGTCCTCCAGAAGAGGCTCCCCAGGATGATAAGGATCCGGAAAGTGATGGTGACCTGGTAATCGATGACAGCTTCGAACTAAGCGAGCTAGACCAAGATGAATCCGGGAAGTATGACCCGGAGCAGCCTTCCGAGAGCCCAGAGCCTACTGCAGATCAGCCAGAAGATGATGTTCCAGATCAGCCTACTTCAGATGGTGCAGACCAGGATAATTCACCACTTCCAGCTCCACCCCTTCCACCCCCTGCATTGTACGAGGGGATTCCAGGGATGGCCCCATTTGTCCGACCACCACTAATGGGTGGCTCTCATGAGAATATTCGGAGAGCATTTATTCCGTTTTCAGTCCAGAGGGTATCAAGGTTGGGTGGCCGTGATCGTCTGGAACGTTCTCGGATGCTGCTGTCGGCTGGGAAGAACCGAAAAGTTCGTCCTGCACGTCAGCAGTCAACCCCAAAGAAGGAAGGCCTGGATGAGGAGGAGGAGGAGGATGAAACTTCTGCAGATATCCCAGAAGTAGACAGCCAGGACCTGGATAACATTCCCGAACCCACTGGCAAAGCCCCTGAACCTGCAGTGCAATCTCAGACACGTAGTCCTGACCCAGAATCCATCCCAGTTCCTGATTCTGCCCCAGTTGAAGATTCTACTCCAGTTGCTGAGGCCCGCCCGAGGCAACAGCTGATGCAGGAAATATTTGGCTCAGACGACGAAAACAGCCCCAGTGTCCCAGGTCCAGAATCTGTTGCAACAACTGAGGAGCAGGAGCAGAGGTCTCCAGTTCAGGAAGAGCCACGGGTGGTGCACCTCTCTGGTCTGGAGGGGCTGGAAACAGAGACAATCTCAGAAGGCGAAGAAGCTAACTTTGACGAAACCTGCGACATGGAGGACAACATTGAGGAGGGTGAGATTCCTAATGAAAAGAAGTCCGATGAGCCACGCCGAACAGTGATAGAAGTATCACCAGAGCGTCGCCATTCAAGTCTCCATGCAGGCCACCATCCAGGGACAGGCGAATATGAGGAAGGGGAGATTGTGGAGGAGGGTGGGAAAATCAGGAAGAAAAAGGAGCCTGTAAAAGTGGTGGCCGTCAAAGAACAAGATGAGAACTTGAAAAAGGAAGAGAGTGAGCCTGTGAAGAAAACACCTGCACCAAAGAAGGATGTTCTCTCCAGTTCGGAAAACAAGAAAAGCGACACGTCACATATATCATGGAAGAAGCCTAAGCATTCAAAAGAGCGGAATTATCGTGATGGGAAGAGGAAGGAAGACTCTGACTACTTCAAAGAACGCAGGGACACCTCAGATTACTTCAAGGAGCGGAAAGAGACTCCTCGGTCTAGGGAACGTGATCGGAAGAAGGAGAAACGGAAAGAATTGGAACGATATGATGTTAGAAAAGTAGTTGGGGAGAGGTCAAGCTCAACTACTGTAAACCCCCGAGATAAATTTGGTCGTGATGTATCACGTGAACGGTCTTCATCACCCAGGAGAAGGCGGCGGTCAGCCAGATCACGATCCAGGTCACCAGTCAAGTCACGTTCCAGGTCACGAGTGAAGTCTCGCTCCAGATCACGGCTTCGGTCCCATTCCAGATCAAGGTTATCCAGATCATGGTCATGGAGCCCATCCCGTTCTCGGTCTCGTGAAAGGTCACGTGGGAGGTCGCGTGGCCGATCGCCAGTTGTTCGCCAGCACTATCGACAAGTTGAGAAGCATGAAAAACCTCGGCGGGTGGTTGTCACTGACAAACGGAAGAAATTACGAAGGAGTCCAGTTAGGAAAACTCCTCCGCCAGTGAAGCGCAAGCCCGAGAAAAAGAAGAAGGAGAGTAAAAGTGAAGTGGATAAAAAGCGCAAAAAGAAGAAAAGAGTGAAATCACCTCCCCCTTCAAAAGAGATATATGCAGCTGGTGACAACATTGTGGTGAATGTTAACTTTGGGAAGGTGAAGCCACCGGTAAAGGAGCCTAAGAAGCGCAAGGCAACTGAAGCCATGCACATTGGACCCATCGAACCGAAGAAGAAACGAATTAAAGCGCCTAAGAAAGCTGGAGGAAAAGAAAAAGCGCCACCACCTGCTTTTGTCCCGCAGCGAAGGCCAGTGATAATTGACCTTGAAATGTCACCATTCAGGGAGTATGTGCCGTCGCCATTACCAGTTATTACAGTAAGTGATAGTGAAGAGGAAAAGCTTGCTGAAGACAGCAATGCGACAGACAATGTAGCTGCAGATGATGGTGCATGTGCATCACCATGGTCGCCAGGACAATCACCTCCACAGTCTCTACCGAAGGCTAGGCCGAAAACACCACCGGAACCCTCAGTGAAGTTCGTGATTCCAACTAAGCCAGTTTTGAGGCTGATACCAAATATACTTCAAGAGGAGGAAGAGGAAGAGGAAGAAGAGGAGGAGGAGGCTGTGCAGAACGATGCACCTGCAATGGAGCCTGCAATGTCACCAACAACGACTGATACTCCCCCAGTCACAACGACAGTGACACCCCCCACTGCTGCACCCCCAGCAGTTGTTGTGCCACCACCGAGTCATCACTACCATTGCCACCATCACAGGCACTCACCAAAGGGGCCATCTACACCACCCGAACCTCCTATAGAAGCTGAGCCAGTGCATCACCATCAGCGGAGAATGTCACCTCAGCAGTCGCCTCACAATAGCTCATACTCATTAAACTCGCTACCACCATCGTCACTGCCATCTCCGTGCACACCTCCATCACCCACACCTCCTTCACCTGCACCACCAGCGACAATGTCAGCAGTAAGGGTACCACGAACACCACCATTGTCACCACAACCACCTTCCGACCAAGACACATACGACCCGTTCAATCCAACCAAGTCACCATCACCACCACCTGTGACATCGGCTTCACCAACCATGTCATCATCAGCACCGTCAACAGCTTCGTCTTTGTCTCCTCCACATGCAGCGACACCCACTTCACCATCACCAATGCCATCTCAGTCACCCAAGAAGTCCGACATGCAAGATAGCATCACTGGTGATGGTGAAGGAGCTGCATTATCACCAGCAGTGTCACCAGATCAATCTGAACCCCTACTGTCACCGGTCTCTGCACCAGAACCACCTTCACTGGTCCCTGAAGTGACAGCAACAGTGGTAACAACCACACCCACCACTACCACCACCACCACAACAGTTGCAGCACCTGTGTCACTAACATCCCCAATAGTGACTATTCCAACAATTCCTGTGCTTCAAAGACCACCATTACTAACTGGTGTTTTAGCTTCAGTGTTGTGCACACCATTAGGGCAAAACCTTCTGGCACCTTCACCAGTGACTCCCTTAGCACCATTTATACCTAGGCCTGTGTCAGTGGCACCAGGGTTGACATCACTAGTGACAATGGCACGGGCCAAACCAGTGACGTCAGTGGTTCCGGTGACGCAAAATGGTTCATCATCTGCCGAAGTTGTAGACATGGATTTAGACTCGCCCTATTCCCCAGCAAGCAGTGAGAACAGTGACTTGTTTGAACCGCCAGGGTCAGCTCCTGCTACCCAGACTTCCGGTGACTCAGGCCCAAAGGCATCACAGTCACAGGTGCAATCACAGAGTGTAAAATCTTCCTCCAAAGGAAAGGAAAAGTTTGACTCGCTGTTTGGACAATCACCCAACCGAAAGCCAAAACCGTTGGTCGCACCACAGAAACCAGTGGTCAAGGCATTCAACAAGCACATGATGGCTCCAAGCAAACCTACGAAACATGGAAGGCATGGAAAGTCAAAAGGTAAATCTCGTTAACCCCTTCTGGAGGTGGGTTAGTTAATCAGGCTAATATTTACAGGAGGGAAGAAAGAGATCACTATCCGACTGGACGAGGACCAGCTCAAGATTATGGAAGAGCTGCCTAGTTCAGCGGTGGAGATGCAGGTGAAAGAAAAGGTGAGAGCTTTCATTAGGTCGGATGATAGGTTCTCCAAATTGATCATCTAACCCTGCGTAACTAACTCTCGTTCACAGTTCCTGAAAAAGCTGAACCGCCAGGAGAGAGTGGTAGAGGAAGTTAAGCTGGTTTTAAAACCACACTACAACAAGAAGCATATAACGAAAGACGAGTACAAGGAAATCATGAGGAGAGCTGTACCCAAGGCAGGTATCCAGTAAAAAAAACATTGCAATGACAAGAAACTAATGACGTGTTATAACGCAGATATGTCACAACAAGTCTGGAGAGATCAACCCAACCAAGGTCCGGAACCTGGTTGAAGCTTATGTGAAAAAGATGCGGTACCAGAAGAAGAAAGGTGGAAAAGGCTTACCTAGTGGTACAGGAAAGTTCAAGTTATAGTGGCGTTTATCATGACAACAATGGACAAGAAATTGACTTGGTTTGATCAAGTGATCCTGATCAAGTGAAGACGATCCTGTCTTTTTCAGGTTTTATTTCGAGCGATCAATTCGCACATTCACACACATGCCCCCCTCTCCCCAGCATCACTAATTATGATCGTGAAACACCAAACTTTGTGCTTAGCTAATTAGTTGATAGAGTCTTGTGCTCCCTGAAACAAAAATTGTTTAAAAGATGTGAATGTTGTGGGGATAATTGACTATCATAGATATTTGTGAAAGAATGGTGAACAGGTGTGTATATTTAGAAACTTTTTTTGATTAAAAATGATATAAATGCGTGCTGAATAAGGGAAGATATGTGGCCATCTAATGGAAACTTGATTTTTTCTTTTTCTGCATGAAGAGTGGTCTTAAAATAAAAGGTATATTATGACTGCATTGTAAAAAAATGTGATGATAATTTTTAAATCGTCCCAAAACCCTGCGTTCGACTACTCATTGTACATTTTGTAACGATAAGGCCAAGTCTGATTTAGTCAGTTTTTATTTGGTTCAAAACACACTGCAAACATTGCGTCATCAAAAGGTTTAAAACACAAGAATGTACTATATACGCCAAATTGTTTCATACTTCTGGGGTATGAAACAATTTGTCGTATATAGCACTATACCTATGTGTACGACAAATTGTTTCATACCCCGGGGGTATGAAACAATTTGGCGTATACAGTACACCTGAAACCTAACGCATAAAAATTATTCGAAACTTTTTTTCAGCTAACAGAAACAAAACCAGATCACTCCTCCGTGAGGGCAGAGAGCATACTGATACCACAAAGGAATTGTTCTAAATAAAAGTATTCGCAGGCTTTGGAGTGGATCAGCTGAGAGGTGATTGCCTGGACACATACTGGCAGTCAGACAGGCAGCTTCCGCATCTGGTGAACATCCCGGTACAAGACTACGTTTCAGGACGTTCGTATCTGCACGTACTATAAGCTAGATGAGAGCTACACGTCCAGCAGGATATCCATCAGGACCGGAACTCATTCCAATGATCTGTAGGAGATTGAAGTCGTCAAGGTCAATGAGCCGTCCGGATGGGTCCAGGTTTGCGGCACATGTCCCGTCTTTTACGATTCGTAACGATCTTTTTATATTCAGGTTCTGCTGCAGAATCTGCATGATAAGCCCTTGAGGACTTTCATGCTTCAACTAGCAGTGGTGACGAACCACCAGAAAGGAAGGGACACCCACCTGAGACAGGTTAAAGTTCATGCCCCAGCCTGTGACCAGCCAGTGTCCGTGTTGAAAATGGGGAACTTTGTGACAGTTGCAATTCCAGCAGTTCACTTGCATACTGTGGTCTATTTCTTCCCCCACCAAGACTTGACTGCCTATTTGAGGAAAATTGCTTGAGAACATTGTATTGTGGGCCAATAAAGTAACATAAAAATGCACATTTGCTACGAGTATCATTTGTATGGGTGGTAAATGATTTTGACTGAACCTAACAATATGGTGCAACAATTTCCAGTTGTGTATATCATCTGCGGTTGCTACCCTTTGTTGATCTCAACCTGTGAATTATTTACTGCTTGATGGAAGAATGGATTTTACACTCATTACTGTATTGATCCTATTCACTTTGCCGCCACTTACTACCTGCGGCCTTGTAGGTGAGTCAGTAGTTGTTCTCGTGAGGGTATAATTGTGCTTAATGCTTCGTACCTTTATTCCCTAGCGACTAAAGAAGAGGATGTCCTTCATTGTAAAGTGACTTCTGGAGCTAAAGATTACGCAGGGATTATTCGGCGGTCAAAGTTTGGAAGGTTATGCCAACGTTGGGACAGAAACAGACCGAATAATATACCAGTAATGAATATCGCCGTTTTCTAAACTTTTCCTTCGGAGAATGTTGCGCTGCACATTATTTTGTATGGACTAACCTGTTTACAGGCAAAGTACCAGAATGTCAGAAACTTCCCCGATGAGACGTTGCAGAGAGCTAAAAATTACTGCCGCCAACCAGATATCTCTGAGGATAAACCTCCGTGGTGTTACACGTTGCATCCAGAAGGCTGGGAGGAATGTGAAATCCCATTTTGTGAGTTCAGAGGTACGGTAATGTATCTTGCTTGCTTCAGTGCGACGCACTCTATAAATGTTCTGTTTGCAAAATAAGTGCACTGACCATTAAAACATGATCTTTCTGATTATGTCGGCTGTTCATTTTAAAGCCTTTCTTCCGCAGATTGTCGGTTGACCGGCACTGGCCAGGAATATGCAGGAGACGTGAATCGCACTGTGAGTGGTGCATTCTGCATTCCTTGGAGCACTCTATCATCATCTCTGCAGGTGCTTCAAAAATAATTGCATGTGTTCATGACAATACTTACCACCGTGTATGATTCCTCCATTGAACTGGTAGGATAAAGACTTTCCCGATGGCTCTGCAAAGCAGGCAGGGTCACACTGCCGCAACCCTGGGTCACGACCTGGAGGTCCGTTTTGCTTCATTGGTGAAAATGATGATGACTGGGAGCCATGCGACATTCCTTTCTGCAATGGAGATGATAGTAATAAATTGTATCAAGTTTGATGAGAAATGTTATTAAACCATAATATGTAATTATTATTCCAGGAGGTTGCACAATCGCCACGTCGGGCGTTCAAGGAGCTAAGGAAGAACGGGGACATTTTTTTATCGACTTAGATGAGACTAAAAATAGCTGGAATGTTTCAATCCGAGCCTGGTCATTCGAAGGCACCACAGCGACTGCTGTTGTTGCTTTGAGAACTATGTCAATTCCCAGCGCAACTGAAGACCTCGTGGAAATTGTGATTGGTAAAAGAAATGGTGAAGTTAATGGCATCAGGAATGTCAGTATGGGAAAATTAGATGGCAAAAAAGGTGTAAGTATAGCGATGCAGTGTCATGCTGTAAATAGTTGGTAAATAATTGGCCGTTTCCGTTTCATATAGAGTTACGACTTTACACGACGGCGTCTTAGCCATCTGAAATGGCTCCACCTTCAGATTACTCTTGACACTGTGACAAACATCCTCTCTGTTCGAGAACGAGACAACTCCGTGCCTTTTCTGAAATACACAGTTCAAGAATCCAATTTGCCCTTCAGTTTTATTACTTTCTACACTGAGAAGGAATTTCCGTTTCTGTGGCAGCTAAATTGCAATGAAGATCAACCTCATCCGTGCCACGTTCTCACCACAATTGACGAGAATGAGGGATTCTTTCGGCGCCTGCAGCAGAGAGATGAGAATAAGGTTCTGGAATTTCATGTCCGAGCAATGGCGGAAGGTTGTATAATCCATTTGCGGAGAGGACTAGATGAGTCCACCAGGAGCTGCCTGGTAGCATGCTTTAGAAATATTTCAACAATGTGTTGCATTATGAGAGATTTAAGTGGGAGGTGTGACTTGATTTGTCTTTTGCAGATATTGATTGAGCCGGATTCTGCGAGTGTTGGTTGCGCCAATGATAATGAACTACAAAAATTTGCTGTCGATAAAAGAAATGTGAAGCAGATGTTCAATTACTTCGAGTGGAGTAAATATACACTTACGTGAGTTCGCTGGTCTTCAATTATGTGGAGCCCATTTATACTGTTGTTCTTAACGTATTAAACAGAAGTTGTGTTTCAGGATTTCTTCATCAGGACGCATGAAGCTAGTTCATTATTCGATTCTAAAGACAACTGAGATTTTTAGTGTAAAACATGCATTTTTCAAAGGCGTTCTATGGTTTGGAGTCCATTCCCTCAGGCAGGCGGTTGTGCATTGGATATTCGACTGCTCACCAAACCGTAGGTGTACTGAAGATGCATTTTGTAGAATTGTTCAGTGTATGCATTGCCCTCCTGTACTTCAGGTGCAGGCCAATATATGTTCTCAGAAGAAGACGAGTGCAGCAGGGGACTTGGAACGGACTATGATGGCCACTTGTACGTAACAAGCACAGGCAAAATGTGTGAGCCTTGGGACACAGCGTCACCAGTGAATGATCGAGATCCTGATTCGAACTACGTAAGTCACTTCTTGGCGCAATTGTAAAACTACATGGCACATGAATTGCCCTGCTTTATTGGCATTAGTTTTAAATGCAAATATCTTAAATTGTGTTTCTAGACATTTCCTGAATCTACATCTGCAAGGGAAAACAAGAACTATTGCCGAAATCCAGATGGTAATGAAAGTGGACTGTGGTGCTATACGATCGTAAAAGATTACCTGAAGGAACCATGCGAGACAAAAAAATGTGACCAAGTTGGTGGGTATAAAAGTGCATTCGATTCATATGACGTAGCATTATTGGTTTATTTGGTTTGGCCACCACCCGAATCTCAAATTGTAATAATTTGTATAGATTGCGAAATCTGTGTCAATGTCAAGTTGGATCCCAGCGTAGGTCATTCTGGCATCAGGTTTGCTTCATTTGGTTCTCGTTTCAGAGTGCCTCACGGCTCTGATTGGCGACGCGTACGAGGGCAGCATATCAAAGAGCCGATCCGGTTCCGCTTGTTTATCATGGGCAGATGTCCAAAGCAATGTGGCAAGTGCATAAAATTACCACGGCTCTAACTACACAATTATTAAAGTCCGCGTTATTGCAGAACATTAGTAAGATGGATCTGGAAGAGGCGGCTTCATTCTGTCGAAATCCCGACAACCGTTTAGGCGGGCCATGGTGTGTCACCGCAGATGTGTCGACTGGTGAAGTCTGCCTGATCCCCGAGTGCAGCAGGATAGGGGGAGTCCAGTATGACGAGCGTGATCCCGTAGAAAGAGAGTGCACCATATTGACTCACGATACGTCATCCGACATTATGGCGATTCCTGTGGACTGGAGACAAACCAGGTCAGTCTTCTGGTTGAGGAGCTGGGACTGGGACAACGAGGGTGGGGCAGTGATCCAACTCAGAGATAGCAATTACATGAAGTGGAACGAAAACAAGATGTATGAAATCGAGATCGGAGCAGCAGGTCTCATGCCGGCAAGGTCTGCGATTTATTCTGTGCAAGAAGGTAAATCACTGTCTTTCTTCGGAAACTCCGGCCACGTTTACATGTGAGCGATTCGCTGAGCAATAAGCATCGCTGAGCGATTAATCCAATCATTTGGGGCAAAAGTAACAATCGAGTTTCACCCCAAAACAATTGGTTTCTTTGGCTAGCAATGCTAATCGCTCATATAAACGCGGCTTTATACATTGTGATTAAACTATTTGTGGCTGCTATAGCCATGCATTTTCTTGAAAGGAGTCAAAACTGAGCTAAAGGAGAAGTCGATGACACGCTACATCTCTACGGGTTCCTGGACCGGATTCTGGGTGCAAGCCATCGGAGGAAGAATCCAGGTGTGACGAGCCAAAAAATTATCTAATTTGGTCGCTGTCGTTCTCCACTAATCACATTTTCAATTCGTAGTTAGGACGTTTGGGCAGCATTTATCCATTGCTGGAGCACTGGGATCATACAAACAGTAAATTTGTAGCAAATTTCATCACCTTTTCATCGGCAGGAAACAACTCGCTAGCTTGGAACTTTGGTAGTTGCGACAGTACGTTTCCGAGATTCTTACAAAATGCTGTGGCCATTCGGATTAGCAAGGCTCACATTTCTTATTGCAGCTTGCATTATGATGTTAACGAGCGGTCCAGGATACACCAAATTTTTCCCCATTCACATGTGGTCGGAATTCGCTGCTGATTCCACAAGTCATGTCATACAATTGTACGTCAGAGGGAAGCAAGGTGCCAAAATAGCTTTTTACCAGTCGCCCAACATGGAATATCTTGAACTCACAATAGATGCAGAGGGTGAGAATAAGATGATCTTGAGACTTTACGATGAAAATGGAATGTCCATGGTAGATGAGAGGTCGCTTGGAGTGAATGTAATGGACGTGGAGAAATGGACGCAGCTTGATATTAGGTAATGTGCACACTTCGTTTGTCATAATATGCACATTTACATTTCTCTCTCACACAAATTTAAGGTACACAGGGAGATCCTTGGTTATCCAATCCTATGGTGAGGAACTGGCAAAGTGGTCATCAGAAAGTTACTTTCCGGTTTGGTGGGTCAGCCTTGCTTCCGAGCCAAAAGTTTCCTTGTTTTGGGCCTTTAGGTGTCCGCACCTTCCAGGTAAATGCTACTGCTCATGTTTGTTGTGATGTCGCAAGAAGCTCATCTTTCCTTCCTGAAAAATTTTGCGCAGATTTGGAGCCTCGAGATGGGGGATGGTCTGAGTGGTCCGAGTGGCAGTGTTCAGTGACCTGCGGTGGAGGAACAGGCGTCCGCACTCGAACCTGCACCAATCCCAAGCCTGGCGAGTTGTTTGGCGCTCCTTGCATGGGAAAGGATAAGATGGTTGGACGCTGCAATGAATTCCAGTGCGGAGATGTCTCTAGGGGTAATAATGTGAATGCTTCCATGATAAGGATGTGTTACAACTGCAAATTTCCTACCTGCAGAAGTTATAAAGGAGTTGCGGAAGAGGTTGACGGAGGAGGCCAGGAATAAGGATGTGGGTGCAGGAAACCTGGTTTACCTCACGTGCCCTGCTGACATTATCTCTACTTTAAAGTCTCAGTCCCCAGAATCCGAAATATTTTGGATGAAAAACGCTGTTCGATTGTTGGAAGAGGACATCAAGGCAAATGGGAGGTTGACTATGGCTGCAGACCACAGCGAACTCAGTAAGTATGCAAAGTTGACTTGCTGAACATGTCTGACGTAATTGCTAAATAATTTGTGTGCATTTCAGAAATTTGGCCTGCCCAACCAGAAGACACTGGCTTGTATGTCTGCACATTCGAGAGCGCGAAGCACAAAATAACTGCAATAGAAGTGATTGCTGTGGTAGTAAGAGCCACGAACAAAACCCACTCCGCAATGGAGGGAGATAGTTTTGACCTCAAGTGCAACGGAGAAATCTTGGGTCTAATTTACAGTGACCTGCAGCTGCGGTGGTTCCTAAATGACAATCTGCACTTGGACTATGGGATCGTGCCAGTCCATGCGGTATGTAGCTTGCCATGCTTGTACATACGCAGAACTAACGTCGCAATGATTTCAGCTGGACACTGAAACTTTGAACCCTGTCTCCGAAGCCATGGCTGGCGTTTGGACATGCGAGGTCACCCAGGTAGACCTGCGCTTGAAGTGGGTGACCAGTTGGGTCAGACTTCAAGGTAACTTATCTGTATGCCCATGAAGGTATGACAACTAAAACTATTTTCCGCAGTCCAGCCATCACCTACCATCTTCCACACCCTACAGAATCTGTCCGTTCCAGCAAAAGCTGCCATCATAATCTGCATAGTTGGCTTCATACTAATCACGTTCATCACCTGCTTTGCAAAAACGTAACTAATCATTTTTTACTCATCCTAATAATAATAATAATGATGATGATTAATTTGCAGGATCGTGGGTACATGTTACAAACTATGGACCTGGTGTCATAAGGAACGAATGGAGGAGGTGTCAGTCCTGTCACCTCTGCTGCCCAGCAAGGAGCTGAACCCTGGAAGCTACGACTACGAGACTATGTCTAGGTACCAGGCACCACTCTTCACTCCTGAATTTAATGAATAAATATGTTGATTAGAAAATCCCATCAAATTAATTTGCTTTTCGCGGGTTACTTTGAAACATATCGATACGCAGAATATTGGGATATTATGTTCCGTAAGGGCCAGTGTATTTTTACTCCTGATATAACCCTCATTTCACCTCACATCAGCTTTAATGACCAACACTGTACATTTTGTAATGACAAGGCCAAGTCTGATTTAGTCAGTTTTTATTTGGTTCAAAACACACTGCAAACATTGCGACATCAAAAGGTTTAAAACACAAGAATGTACACCTGAAACCTAATGCATAAAAATCATTTGAAACTTTTTTTCAGCTAACAGAAACAAAACCAGATCACTCTTTGGTGAGGGCAAACCCAACCCTATTATTTCCTAGATCAAACTCTGTGTAGAATTTCCCAATGAACACATCCCCCAAGATCCAGATGGGACCCATTGGTGGAGGGACATCCAGACCCATGAAGCCAGACAAACAGATGGTCTGTCCAAAGGTGGACACCCGCAGCACGTAATCCTTCCCTTCCAGGGTGAAGGTCTTCCCTTGGAGCTGGAATGACACCTTCGGCAGGTGGGGGATGGCCGTGCAATCAACCTTGTACTCTCCACCTGGCAGCGGGAAGCCTCCCAGCTGTTTGTTGATGGCAGTGACTTCAGCGGATGGGCCAGCAATCAGGCTGGTTCCAGTGTCAGCGATGGCCTGGCAGCCTTGCTTGCACAGTGGGAGAGAACTGCCTTCCAGCTGAATCCTGATCAAACAAAGAACGTGATAAAAGAACTAGCCGACATGCACTCTGTAGAAATCTCAACAGAGAGTCACCAAAACTATATTCAAATGAAATTATATCCTTCAGTGTGGAAGAATGTCATTTTATCACTTTTTATTCTTCTTCTTCCAGGTGCTGGATGTTATTTTCTGGTTGCAATTCAGCCAGGAAACATTTCTCTTAGAAAAGTCACAGGAAATAAGAAAAATTCATTGTTGTCGCCAACAACGATGAAATGATCTTGTCACTTTTCCAGCTAAAAAATGCTTCCTGGAAGTATTAGCACTGGAAGATGTGCAGCCTTGTTATCAACCGTCAAAAGATGCAACTGAAGTGTACTTGTGTAACTAGGGTGGATATGTTCTGCTGCTGTGAGAATGTGCAAAGGATTATTTTTTGTGCCTCAATAAACATGCATGATGCATCAGTCAAGGTGAATCATTATTATCATTATAAACTGGTCAGAGGATATCAACAACTCTGAGTTGGAATGAATACCATTGCATTACATAATTTGACCCCTACTTTATTCTGACAGAGGGGCATAAATGTGTGTGTATCCATTTAAGATTCCTGTTCCTTGTGACGGGCACCAAGAAGTTCGCAAAAACTTACCCGTCCATTTTAAACTGCCAGTAGGCCTTCTTGTCCACTGGGAGGTAGGTAAAGTTTCCAACATAATGTTGCGGATCGGAGCCACCTAGGATCAGTTCGCCTCCCTGCGGCGCTGCTG
Organism: Catajapyx aquilonaris; assembly: GCA_000934665.2. Lineage (NCBI taxonomy): Eukaryota > Metazoa > Arthropoda > Diplura > Dicellurata > Japygidae > Catajapyx > Catajapyx aquilonaris. The sequence goes on from JYFJ02000533.1 coordinate 96,524, forward strand.
GGTCACTAAATGACGAAAAAATTATTTAGCAAAATGTTACTTATAAATTATTCCACATTTTTTTCTGTGCATCCATATCTGCATTAGTGTGTAACATGTAGCATCACGTTGCTGATTATTCTAAAATATTTGCGTCAAATCTCTAAGTGCCATCAATAAAGTAACATATCCAACCGGTTGAGAAAGAAGGAGAAGATTGGCTGTTGAACGAGTCCTTGCTTGACCATGTTGTAGAAGACAGGTACCACACCATCCACCGAGATTGTGCTGTAGCCCATTCCCAGGATGCCATCAAACTTGGCTGCCACAAACGCAAGACCTGGCTCGTTCATGGCTTCAGCAAACGTCTGGTCGTGCACTTTCAGGCCACCAATCTGGGGGTAGAGGGAAGTAACTATTTATATACGTCATACATTTCGCTTTCTTCTCTTATGCAGCATACAGTACAGTGGTGGAAATTAATAGATATCCACAGCTGAATCAAAATTAATTGTCACAAGCAAGTTCTTCAATACTCATGCTACATTGTGTCAGCTTCAAATTCCAGCATCATGAAGCACTTGCATGTGAACTCTTCATTGTTTTATCAGCTCTGAGCTGGCAGCCAAACCACAAGGTGACTCACATAGGCTCGGAAAACAATGAACAAGTAGAGGAAGCAAAAATCGAGTGCCCATTTACCGTGACAAGGTCAGTGCTCAGGTAACCCGAGAGACTCCCGGACCCATATCTGATCTCGAAGGTCGTCCCATTTTTCTTGTAGGTGCTCGATTTGGAGCTGTCATATTTATGGTGGAGCACTGCAAACATTATTAAAATATTTTTAAAGCCACACCTCACATGTCACATATGATTAGTGTGAATGAGTATTACTTACTGCAGGCAATGTTGGTGAAGTGGCACTTCTTAGACGGCACCCATAGGTTTGAAGAGCCGGTGTCAAATACAACGCGGAAATTCTGAGGTGGAGTTCCAATGCTGATTGGGCCATAATACTGAGCCTGGAAGTACAACTCGTTAGTAACTTATAATGTACTTAAAACTCAATTGAGTGCCATTAGGCTATTCTAATTTTTTTGATGAAAACCCATGTGAAGGACCAAAATATGAATATATTTTACTTTCATTAAAAATGACACTTTGTCAGCCTAGGATTCTGAAATTTATAGTACAAACCATGGGGGGGATTCATCAAATGTCTTTATCGTCATAGGTCGTAACCATAATTAGTCAATTATTAACTAATTATGGTTATGACCGATTATGACGAAAATTTGACTAACGACATTTGATGAATCCACTCCGATGTTTTTAATATAATGCCAGTGCTAAGAATACATAACGCAGAAAATCTGTTGTTTTGAAAACATGACAGCTGTGTTGGCATTTATCATTACAGCTCTAGATAAATCTATCACACAGCGATATCACCACCAGTTTCTTGCCCTTCGTTTATCTGCAGTGGGTCACACCACATTGATTTGTAGTATTGGCATGTTTATGTGCAAAATCAATAATGAAAGGGACGCAACAACAAACCACGATAGATTACAAACGCTACGCTGCAAAGTACAGATTAAATTATATTTATGGAGGGCAGCCTGGCATTGCTATACACCCTAATACGCTGCAAAGTACAATCACAATGCAATTAGACCACAAAAGTACGTTACATCAAGGTAGTTTGATAGCGGCTCGGGCGTCGGGCCTTCCCACCTCCGCCGAATAATCTCGACGCTAGTGTCCACTTCTTGTAAGGCCCTACGTGCGGTTTGAATCTTGGTCAACGGCACCCTGCGAATCAAAAGTTTCAGTCATTTCTTTTCATATACATTTTCTACAACGACACGAACGACACGGTGCATCCCACACCCCAACATTGCGCATCAGGCAGTACCTGTCAGTACCTGCCAGTCCCTGTGCATGTGGGCATGAACCTGTCAGTGTGTGTCATCAGGTGTCACCTGCAAAAATGACATGTTAAAATATACCTGATGAGCCCATCGGCCAAGCAGCACAGCAGCAAGGAGACGAGGACTGCGGCCTTCATCGTGCTTATTGCTTCTGACTTCCAACTTCAAGCTGCTGACCAGTCCTTTATCTTATCCGAATGTCGTAGTTGCGGAGTGCAAAGAAACCGCACAAAAATAATGCCGGCGCAACCACAGCTGAGTCACCGTCGCAAAAAAAAAAACAAGTTCGCAAAGTCACGAGACAAACTCCGCGTGATCACACATGCTTGCGAATCCTCATCCATTTTTGGCACTGACCAATCTGATGAGACACTGAATGGCCAATCGGGAACTGACTTCAGCCAAAAATGATGTGCCGTTTCAACAGATACGAATATTCGAAAGAAAAAAAAATAGCACGTACTGTATACATATATATGCTACGTACTTTCATATCAATATTTTCCGCTAATTATGATCTGTTAAATTGAATTATTTGTATGAATCTGTCATCATATCGTTAGTATCGTATGATTGCCGGGCTTTTTAAACGTCATCATACGTATTTTAGTAAATTCGAAAAGCCCAAACTTTGTCATTCTAACATCAGAATTGCGCTAATTCCACAATTTTGCATATTGAGCGTACAGTAGACCTGCAAACGAGTTATTTGCGCAACGTGTCGCATTCCCACAAGTGTCGTCTAGCAATCATTTTGCAATGCCAAAATTGCATGCAACTTTGCCTTGGGGACAGAAATAACATTTGAGTTGAAATGTTGAATTTTTTGTCACTGATCATGATGTGCAATATTCGAATTGTTTTGGGGTCGACAAGTCGTGTCATAATAATAAGGTGTGACAGTATACTCTTCATATTCTTATGACACAAGTCATGCATTCTGAAATCCCTTTAACACTTTTTTTTTAAGGCTGCGAGAGGGAATTTATATCCCCCTTGGTTGTCGTATTTCCATTTAGCTTCAGCTTTGACGTGAGCTTGACCTTTTGCCAGGAGGGTATATATTACGCCTCGTTTCTTATAGAATGCTTATTATAAGTCCACGCTCGTAAATATTTCAGCTGAACCATACATCTTTGAAAAATCTGGGCCCACTCTTCTTACAGTATACTATATTTTCAAGAATTTCTGTAGGCGACTGTGACTGATTTAGCAGAAAAATGGCATGCCCACCACCAGGAAGAGCTATGCCTACCTCAATTTTGACCAAACGTTATGCATCATTTCAGACCGTCATTTTCTTTCACTGTACAAGTTTTTGGTGGTACTACACAAAGATTTGGTTACGTCAACAATAAGATTAGTTCCACATAAACCATCTCTTTCAACAATAAAACCGCGTACTTGCAGCACAGAACTTTTGTGTTCTGATAATATTTGTACATTAATAACAAACCAGCTCTCTTGGCTCATAAGCCACTCACACAACCCTGCAGTGTTATCACATAATATTAATACCATGTTACAGCAAATTTACTGATTGCGTAATCTCAAGTGTTATGCACGGTTATGCACCTACACCTATCTTATGACAGCATATAATTCCACGTAGGACGTAAAAGCGACATATGAATTTTCAACACCCCATGGTATCCACCTACTCAGTGTACTACACGGTCATAAATCAATGGTTCTACGTGTGAAAACCTGTACGGATCATTATTGTCGCCTCGCTTCAGCAGGAATGAAGGCCAAGGGCGGAAAGAATAAATGCAAAGAAGTCTCAGCATTTACTTCCTATACACACCAACATTATGCCCTCATTGCCAGCTGAGATCAACAAATGACGTCACACGTGTCATACCGTAGGCGGTACAACATCCTTGATAAATCTTACACCTGTTCAGAAAAAATTGTGTGGAGGTTTTTTTTCTTCAGTTGAATAACTTAAGAGTATAACCTTCGATCTTCTTCTTCCTCCGCAAAAATCAGGGTGCAATACTTTCTTCCTGCAAACAACCTTTGATTGTCAGTATTTGATGGAGCCGTCATTGTTTCCTTGCCCTTTTATTGCAAAGCCCAAGGCACCAGCAGAAAATATACTGTTGGGGATTGATTGCATAGACATCATGCTGAGAATCACCTCCGCCAAAGGATGCCTGGCAACAATGGGTCACAAAGGCCTCCTGCAGAGAGCGGTGTCGTTTGCCACCCCCAAATTTTTTCGTCTTCTTCTTCTTCTTCTTCTTATCCTCGTTTTTTTTCCTGTCTCTAGAGTCTAGAGAGAATGTTCTGGCTTAACGACGTGCATCATTTTGATGGAAGTTATTGCTCTCGAGGGAAGATGTAGAGCGGGACGGGAAAAAAAAGTATTTCGCCAGTTTTGCAGAATGGAATTAATTACGTGGAAAAGTTATGCTGATGTATTGTGTGGCCCCCAAAAAATTGGGTAACCCATCGACACAATGGCATAGCAAAACACGAGCAAAAAAAATGGTTAAGACAAAAATTCAACAATGTGAAACGATACACCAGCTGCATTTTTAATATGAAGTTACGTATATATACCCTTTGTAATTAACATATGCAGGGATATTCTTTGATCATTAGTTGCAGTATAGACTGTTTATTAACTAATTTTTTCTTACTTGTTAAATCATTGTACAGTATGTCCTATAGATGTTTACATATACATAAATTGCGTCTTAATTTTTTTTTCTGGCTAGGTTCCGCCCAATAATATTCCTGTGCCCCACCCATATATAAAGCAAGCTCATTTTATGATTTACTCTCGTAAATCCAGTTATGCAAGAATGAACTCAAGCATCAAGCACTAATTCCATTCCCCCTGCAGTCCCAGAGCTTTAATTGATAATTTACAACCACCCCATTTTTTTATTATCTCCCACTGTTTTTCTCCTTTTGAAACCATGATGTCACATCAGTCCTAATTTACACAGGAAGTTTCCCCCCCAAATAGTCCCAACCCAATCAGCATTTAGCTCTAACATATTAATACCACCCACAGCAGACTATCGAGGGGTTAACCTCCCCGCCAACCGCGTATTGATTCAAGTCTATCGAGGTCTATAGGCTGTGTGTGACACACGCGCTATGCAAACCCTGGTAGCTTTTACTTTTTAGCCTCTCGCCATATTTCCCAGCCTGCTGTGTGCAATGGGACCGTCGGTAGGGCGTCGCAGGCGTCGAGGGCGTCAGTGGGTCTTGAACTAGGTGCCAAACAAGTACAGCCTCCTCCTCCAACAACCCACAGGTAATTTCCATATTCCATATTCAATTTATTTTATTTATTTCAAAAATAATCTATGCGAAATTCCAAACAATGGCGGGAAAATTTGACCTTGCAATGACCAGGTCACATGTGAGCTTCCTGGATAAAAGTCTATAGCCAGGCTCCCTCATCGATCCCGTTGCGGAGGTGAATGTATAGGCTACAGCTGGGGGAGAGGATCACTATTGCTCTTCCGGGGAGACTCTTTTTCCGGTGGTACATTTTATAATCCGGTACATTTGTCCTCCCCCCAAAAAAATCGGGTCCAATGTGTGATAAATTATTCATTAGGTGCGATTCCTTTTTGTGGATGCTGAGTCCGTAAGAGGAAGTCCTTTTTTCTTAACTTGATTTGTGGAGGATGCGCGACTAGAATTCATTTAGATAATCAGATGGTATTGTCTCATCAAATGTGTCAATAGATTCGTACCGTGACGTCATTAATTTGCGTATTGAATAAGGGAAAGGGTTCATAGCCTTTTATGACCAATTTGCATAATCAGGGCGTGGGCGCTTTTATTTTTTTTCTCGGTATTGGTGGTGAAAGTGACCACGTTTTTTCCTGACCTACCTGCTGCGTGACCCTTTGCATGCATGTTGATCGGTGTCGCGAGGTCACAAGGGCGGCGTATTTGTGTCTGTAGGTACAGTAGGTACTTGCTCTCTTTACAGACCTTCCCATTTTCCAGGCGACGATCGATGTAGCCCTCTTTGGATGAGGTAAGAGGCCACGGGCGATACTCAAAATCAGGGCCTATCGTTTATAGGGGTCCTGAGAATAGAGACGTGTCCTGAATTGAACATTTAGGACAGATCATACAGCTCGGGAGTTACGACTAATCGCTTTTGGCTCGTATCAGCAGTTGGAGGCCGGAAGAGATGGAGGGAAAAAAATTGGCTAAGTTTGGGAAGCAATTTTTGAGTTATTTCTAGCCTCATGCATTATAAACGCCAAGGGCATCGGACGATCGAACCATTCAATGAGTCGACAGGATGATTCATTCGGCATAGTGCATCAATACATAATGCGGCTTATTACGCGCGTATAATCCCGTCACGTCATTACAGTTCGGATATTTTCTTAAGTGTGATGGATTAACGACTAGTGTAATCATTAATGACGTATAGCAGTGTTTTCATTTGATTTAGCAAAATGGATAAAGCGTGATTTATTTGTGTCAAAGGACGAGCTTCCTTTTTATGCCGATTAGAGAAACCGCAAGTAAACATATGCAGTTCAAGTCACTTTTTTGGGCGATAAGCAGCAGATTTGGTAAGTTCAAACCTTAAGCCCTAATATTGACAAACGATTCTGTCCAGTCTATTAATCGCGAGTAATCATACGAAGGTGTACACTTGCAAGTGGGGCAGTTTACCCCTTTTGATACTACGCACTAAAAATAGCATGCGCATGAAATTGCGTCTGAATAAGGGCAAACGTAATGAAGTATGACAGGATTATAAACAAGTAATAACGGGTTACGTAGTCCGGATAGTCTTCTCAGCTATAAATTAGTAGGCCACATGCAGCTAAATAATGCCATCCTTTGTATTAATCCTTAATGGTCAAGGGGGCCTTGCTCGTCCTTTGTGGAAACTTCGGTGTACTCATTTGAGCAAATCATGAAAACATGTAGTTCTGGAGCAATTATTACACTGGCAGTGAAAATTAGTAAAAACACATGAACTCATAAAGGATAATGAAATTTCAAGTACATGTATACAGTATGTTTAAATACTATTCATTTTGTGATTGTACAACTAGTACAAGTATGATTGTAGCATATCACGTCCAGTGTACTGTAGGGCCTACATTTATTTCAGAATTTGTTGTGGATAGGCTACATATGTAAACATTGCAGATGCCCCCTTTTATCTTAATTTTTTGAAGGCTGCTCGTTATCGCCTATTGTCATGCTATAGCCTTGAATCACCCACTTGTGATAGACCACCACACGGTGACATTCCGGTAGCCTAATCTGCCAGATAATCGGAAGAGACGACATCCTGCCCTACCCACACGACCATTGCATAATTTTGGGAAGACACGCGCAAGGTCAACCTTTAAACAAGAAAAAAAAGAGAATTACCATCTTAATGATTTTCTCCCGTCTCTTCCTTTTTCCAATCGTGGGCAAAGCCGTCGTTTGACTTGGAAATATCCTCCATAGTAGGCGGTACATTTTGTTCCCTCTTATCGGTGGCGAGACTTGGCAATCACGCTTCCAAGCTCTGAAAGGAGAGGCGTGGGGGTCCCCTCTCTTTGGTAGTGGGAAACACACCACAAGCCTTCAGAAGCCATCCGGAGGACCTTCTGGTAGGAAGCACAATTTTTGTTGCTTTTCCAGGAGGAGGAGGACACACGTGTGAGCGATGCAACGACCACGAAGGTGCTTCCAGTTGCCCCCGGGCCCTCCACCTTCGTCGTCTTATTACTATGGACGACAACAGCAACATGTCAACGGTGGTAAGGCCGAACCTCTGCCGTCCCCTCAGACTGAGGAAGAGTGCTTCGAGAGGTTCCAGGGACGGATTTTCGCCCATTATGAGCGACAGCTATTGCCACTCAAGGAGGACCTGGCCGATTGGCTCAATCGGACCATGGGTAAGTTCGATGCTCTTCAATTGCTCCAATTGATGCAAATTACAATGATTCATATGTCAGGTTACATGAACGCAAATTATAAGGAGGGTAATTTTTAATATATCATTTTTGCGGTACTGTAATGAGACAATTGTGGGCCGTCCAAGTATGTCACACTGAAGTCCATATTCAAAGCAGTCACACAGCCGGACACCCCTCTTCAAACAACCTAACTTTCGGTTTTGTTCCCATAAAAAGTGCCTTTGTGTTAATAAGTTTTCTGGTACCGGTACTTGAATGGTTCACCAACCACGTGCTGGCTAACTAGATGTGACAGTTGATGACATGTGGACAACCCCCCTTTATCCCCGCGAGTAATGAACTCCAGGGGTTATCTATTCTTGACCTTGGTTAGGGGATACCCCGAAGCCCCAGTCAAGGGTGGAAAGTCCATCTTCTGTTTCCATTTTTGAATGAATGGGACAGGGTTGTCATATTTCCTGAACCTTATGACTATAATGGTCGGGTTTAATTTAGAGGGCGTAAAACTGGAGGGGGGTGAAAAAAAATGGGTGCACCGCATCTTTATAAATGGGAGCAGTTGTGGTTGTTTTCGTCGCGGCGCAACACAAAATATTCGCGCCCCTTGTACAGTTAAGATGGCATAATTTCACAGGTGAGTGGCCACATGTCTACTTCACGCCTGAAAACACCTTCCTAAAAAGGGAACCTCCTTTATATTCCGCCCTTTTTTTCCTTGCATCTCTCTTTTTCTCCGCATTGATATCTTTGTTGGCCCCTTTCTGGCACAATAGGTACCGAGCACGTGACAGCAGACAACTTTCTGAGCGAGTTGGACACAGGAGTCCAGCTTTGTCTGCTGGCTCGCGAATTGGAGAAGAGATTGGCCAAAGCACGTGTGCAAGGAAGGTGGTCCAAACCTCTGCCGAAACTCACTGGGTAATTCCCGCTTCAGTTTGAACCAGCTTCGGCAACTAGCCGCTTGGAGGTGGAGAGCGCCAAATTTGAATTATTTTTTCTCTATATTCCAGCCGAGTATGGGAAAGGGCGGCCAAGAGGAGCTTCTATGCACGTGACAATGCACACAATTTCCTCCGGTTCTGCCGTTCCCTTGGGGTGCATGAGAACCTGCTCTTTGAGAGTGACGACTTGGTGCTACATGGTCAGCCGAGGAGTGTGGTGCTTTGCTTGCTGGAGGTTGCCAGGCTGGCTGCACCGGCTGGTGTGGAGCCTCCAGGTCTGGTCAGCCTGGAGAATGAGATTGAGGAAGAGCAGAAGACGGAGGAGGAGGAGAAGGCCAAGAACCATACAGTTGCTGATGAAATCCAGCAGACTGCAGCGGCAGATGAGGCCAGGACGACATCACCTGCTGGGAGCTCTTCATCAGGAGCATCTTCACGAATCAAGTTTTGCAGGTTGGCAGAATAGCTTTTGATCACTACAAATTTTAGACAGATAATGAAGTTAATGCCACAATTTGTAAAAGCACCATGAAGTGCACATAATATTAGAACTAAAATAGTAAAACTGCAAGTGGCTTCTGTGCTAATGTAACGAACTGATGTTGGTTCCAACAGCAGTGCGGTGCAGACTGGCGATGAGTCTGAAGGAGAGCTTGGAGGTGGCGCACTGGACAGTAGCGGCTATGACAGCCTTGGAGGGGGCACCCAGGATGAGCACGTGTCGGAACTGGAGCAAAAGGTGCGCAACTCCTCCTTTCTTACTAACACACTGTATGGAAGAGTTACAAGTGTGTGAATGCGACTGACTCTTTGACTTGGGGGCATGGCATAGCCTACATATCATATGCTGTATATTATACATACACACACATACAAGAAACGAACGAACAATCTTTTTTGGGGGATCCCCTTTATTACCCTACCCCCCTCTCCCCTGCTGGCTGCGGCTTCGGCTCCGGATTCCGGCTCCTTCGCTGCCTCCGCCACGGGGGCCGTCCCTCCTCTTACTGTTCACCCATCACCAAAATCACCATCACCTCCATCATCACAACCACCACCTCCATTACCACCACCACCACCACCACCACCTGCTGCTGCAGCGCCTGCCAACCACCAAGGTAACAAAAAATCATGGAATGGCACCACCAATATGGATATTCCCAATTCTACTTTTTCAAGAGCATTACAGACGTCACACAATGTTCTGAGGCTGACTGTGAAAGAAGCTTGCAATGCGTCATGAGGATAGAAGTAATGGAAAATTTGCATTGTACTATTCAAAGTATTATTAAGGCGCTGTAAAATATTGATAAATAATAATCTATAAGTGCAACAAGATATCAAAATGGGGACAACTTCATTGATAATAACCAGAGCAAATATATTACCCTTCATCCCAAGAGCTAATAAAGTTGTTGATGTAGGCTAATCTTATCATCCCTACAATTTGTCCAATATCCAATCTGAAACATTACTTTAAATTAGTTAGTCGGGAAAACAAAGAGAATATTGCAACGTTCTTGAAAATGGTACCGTACTGTGCCATAACAACGGATATAATCTTGTTGGATAAGTTAATTAAGATTATAATTGCAAAACATTGTGTGACGTTTGGACTGCTCATTATAAAGCATCAATAATGCAAGCGCTTTTCCTTTTTCGTTCTTGCAGGTTATTTGGATGACTGCATGGCGATTAAATTTATTTTTGTGCACTTTGATGACTGCAGTGTCAGCTTAATATGGATATGTACAAAATATTTTTGACTGCATCATGTCTTTTTGTTTTATTTTTTTAAACAGGTTTTTGGTGTGATTTTCACCTCCCCAGTATATTTTGTAATTGTTTTTTTTTTTTTTTTTTCAAAATTGTTAATTTATTACTTATGGCGAGTCTTGCAGCAAGTTTCGTGTGCTTGTTTGTGTGTGGCTTTGATTAGTGACGACAACTGACGGATGGATCAGGAGTGCGTTGATCTTTTTCAAAATATGACTTGCTGGGTGCAGGTGGCGGAGGTTCTGCAAGAGACCCGTCTTCAGTGCAAGTGCTTCCTGCGCCACCAAGAGAGGCTTCGGATGCGAAGGGTCTCGGAGGGGAAGTACCGTGTGGGAGACAAAGTGGTGTTTGTAAGAGTGAGTGCCATTTAATTAATAATTATCCTTGCTTTCAATATTGTTGATGAGATACGCATTATTATTTGTTATATTATTCCCAGCTCCTGAAGGGTCGCCACGTGATGGTTCGCGTAGGCGGCGGATGGGACACCCTGGAGAACTTCCTGACCCGCCACGATCCATGCAGGCGGGGTGCGGGGGGGTCGTCGTCGGTGGGGACGTCTCGCAGGGGGTCAGGGGCAGAGTCGTTGGGTTCCCTGGGCTCGCTCGGGGGAGCCTGCACACCAGTCGGGGGCTCACTGTCTGTTACCCCGATCAGGAGGGCTCGCTCCGCTACGCCCGAGGGGAGCCAATTCGACTCTTCCTCCCTTCTCCTGGCTCTGGACGGAGGGTCGCGTTCGCCAACTCGCTCATCGCAGCGGCAAAGGCGGCAGCCAAGAGGGGCCAGGACGCCCCCCGGTGGGTTCGCTGGGCTGGGGGGGCTGGAAGCAGTGGGGGGGATGCAGCGGCACAGCAGCAGCAGCAGCAGGCTACTAGGGGGAATGCGACCCGCATCAGTGGCTCTAGGGGAGAGATTGTGCTGAGCGCCTTTGCAACACCACCCAGGGTGCACAGGTGGGTGTTTCCCTAACACCCTTTGGTGTCTACCACTTCTTGTTGGCAGCTGGGATAACCACAGTAACACAGCATTAGTATAATCAACACCATACAATATTTTAATTTATTCTCTCCCAAATAAACCCTGAATGCTTACTCCGAACAATGAAAATCCTACCACTAGGAGGAGAAGCACTGGAAGCATCTTCTGCCGTTTCCCATACAATCATGAATTTCTGGATGAAGAAGACGAAGAGGATATGGAAGAGGAGGAAGGAAGTGGGAGAAGTGAAGAAAGAAGAGGGGGTCAGGGGAAGACAGAAAATCCCCGAGACAATTTTCGTGATTTTCCAGAAGTTTCTGTAGAGTATCTAACGTGACATCCATCCAGTGAAACAATGTCACATTTTGAGATTCGTTCAGGCTACATCAGGTGTCTCCATATCTCACTTTCTTTTTTTTTGCTCAGATACTTTGGTGACCGAGTTTAAAGCGCCATAAACAAAGTCATTAATAGCCACCTTAAAAACTTTATACAAGTAACGTTAATAAAAATAAAGGGCGGGAGTAAAGATAGTTAAATAACTTTTAAATGTCCACTTGCCAACCAGAGTAGCCTTTGATTTTGTGATAACAAGTTGCTAAAAAAGAGAATTTGTTAAATGCATATTGCAAGAATGAGTGCAATATTGCGGAAGCCAAAAAAAGACAGTGTTGTAAGTTGCTGCTTGTAAATTTGTTTGTGTTTATTCGCCTCAAGGTGCTTCATTATGCCTAGTTTTACTACAATAATAATTTTTTGCAAAAATATTCATAGTGTTTTTGTCAGTCATACCTTGTGGGGGGGAAAAATGTTGAATGTCCAGTTTTGCTAATATTTTTTTTACCACTTCATAGAATTTTTTTGGGTACACCACAAATGTCAGACCCATAATAATGCTACAATGAAAGTAAGTCGTATACTGCCAAAAACTGGATACACAACAATCAAATTTTCCACACGAAAGTAGTACTCCTGCCTTGATCACATCCCTCAACTATTTGTACTGTGGTGTTTATTTAGTAGTCTGTAATGGCAGTGAGTGAAGCTTAAATCCCTGGAACTGCAACATTTATTTCATGTTACTAAGTAATTGACAGGGGAAAAAAATTCACATGGTGTCAATCTGCCTATTGCACCCTCACACACTGAGCGATCAGATCCTTTCTTACTTCAGTTTCTCCTTTTTCTTAAGTCCGTTACCCTGACTTAGAAACATGGAATATAAACGAGCCCAACTCCACACCACCCCTACAGCGCAGTACACTGAAGTTGCCATCAGCGTGAGAAATGGCAGCTTTGGAAAAAGGAGAGGACTGAATAGGTCCAGTGCGAAGAGTGGAACTAGACCCAGCAGATAGGCAAAGGTCGGGCGGGAGAGGCGAACAGGAAAAAGGACCCAAGTCAACAGGGAGGAAGACAAAAGGAGGAGCAACTTGAGAACAACTTCAAATGGTGTGAACAGCAGCGGATGGATGGCAAAATGGCCTGCCACCGATAGGAGAATATAGGATGCAGTGTCGTATGAGTTGCCTGGCTGAGCAGCAAGAAGGCTGTCAAAGGAAAAGAAAAAGGGAGTTCAGTAACAGACACAGCATAGCAAATCATGACATGTAGCCTACGTTACTGTTGCAAGCACAAAGATGCTGGTCAAAATAGAAATGCCCCTAAAACCAATCAAAATTGGTTCATAGGGAAGAAAATTACAAGACAAGTATAATCTTGGTGAGAGAGAATGTTTAAAAACATCTCATCATTCTGGGCATTGAGATACTCTCTCTTCACATGATTCCTGAGAGCATACATTTACAAGTGATGTATTAATTAATATTAAAAGCTTCACCAACCTCATAGGTATTATCATTAGCAGCACAGCCTTTTCATGTACATGCCATCCAAACAAGAATGATCCAAAAGCACACAGAGTCAAACAGCGGATAAAATTTGTAGTGCTGCTTGGTAGGCGCCAGAGTTTCCACAATGCAGGCTGAAATACAAAACCAAATTACACTCCGAACCATTTAGACTGGGCCAAAAACTTACCAGAATAGCAGCCACTGTGAAAATTAATGTCATCTTTGGAGTAATAGAAGGTAGGAGTGTGTGACTAAATTCCTTGACTAGACCACCTGTCATAGACGCAGTGGATACGGACACATTGTAACCACTGTGTCTAGCTGTAAATAACACAATTCATCAATATCATAATTTAAAAACTGGACCATGTTTGGAAAAATTGAATTTCTTATCATTTGGGGAGCCAAACTTGCCAACATCTAACACCATCATGCCTATGAAATTTTAAAACCACATTATGTGTTGGCTGAACATCTCACCTGCAACAGTAGCTGCCTTGTCTACCACATTGTAGAGGGCCCAGAAATTTGGTGCCCAATAGGCATGGCAAAGACCTCGTTGGAATGGAAATAAGCGGGCCAGGACCACCCATATCTGCTCCATGAATGGACCAAACGATGCCGCAAACACAGCCAGTACCACAAAACCTAACTTGAACAATCGCCCCACAGAAGCCAAGCGGACTTTTGGCGAGACACCCTCACTGCTCAAGCAATAATGTCTCAGAAGGAAGACAAAATATGCGGGTGCCATATAAAGAAAGATGTGCTTCAAGTTGAGCAGAACTGCGAACCAAAACGATGCCCACAGGACTTGACCCTGCAGAACAAATCAGTTTGGTTACAAATCATAAATCAACTCGGACATAAGTAAAAGGTGTGGTAAAAATCTGTCACATTTGCAAGTTAATGCTTTGTGGTTTATGGTGTAGATGAGACCAACTTGTACCACTTCCTCACCTGTGTGAGCCTCGCAATGGACAGGAGTAGAATGCCGAACAGAAATCCGTTGTATTGAAAATGCACATGATCCACCATCAGCAACCCGCCGTTCGTGAGAAGCGCCATGGCTAAGATCCCACTCCTGGACCTCCACCTAACCTTCTTGCTCGTACCCGCCACAGCAGACATGGCAACACCCACTTCCTTCACCCCAAATGCGAACACAACATCCGCCACAATCACCGACAACCGCTGGAAGAGCACAGTCTCCGGAGACTTGTAATCCAGGTTGCTAACGTTGAGCATGTTGGGATCCATCATCCTCGCCACTTTAGCCAGAAGCAGCTCAAACCATGCAAACAGCGGCGGGTAGTCCAATGTCCACTGCGACGTCTTGTCCGTATACCAGCAGCTAGACGGAAGACTGAAGGTTATGGCCATCCAGTTGCGGTGGACCTCAAAGTCTGTCGAGTGACTGCGGGGTTGACTTGTTAGCAACATGTGCATGTACCGTACAAAGTATGACTTACTAAGCTGGCATGAAGAGCAGCTTGAGGCCTGACACGGCCAGGAAGACCTTCCAAAACATGATGATGCTGCTGGACCACCTTTCCACGTGGACCATTCAACCTGACCTTTTTAACACGCCGCCGGCGCACCTCATTTCCTTTCCATCGTCCACGGCGGTCGACGTCGTCCAACAGCTATAGCCAGTTACATCCTCGTATTAGCTACACCACCAGCGATAAAATAACTGTTACGTAACGTAACTTTCCAATGGCGCGGATTGTAAACAGTAGATGGCGTGAAGGCATGTGTGTTTCGCAATACATGATGTCTGTCAGCAGCTGCTTACGTGCTGCTGGCAGTGCTCGTGCAGTATCAGGGGCGGTTAATAGACTGATAACATAGGCGGGGACTAGTGCGGCTGAAGCAGGACGCAACAGAGCTGCAGGGGATGGTGCATAGGGAGTCATGGTTGGGCATCAGGGAAAGGATGCGGCAGCTTCATCGTCAGGAGGGTCCAGGAGCCATGTCAAAATCATGGCCAATATGTTCATCTCGTTCATCGGGGCTGGGGTGCTGGGGATGCCCTTTGCCTTCAAGCAGGTATGTCGACAATACACAACATACAAGCTGCAACTGCACATAAGCAATGTAAGCACTTTCAAAAGCGCACGAATTACTTTTGGAAAAAAAAAAAGTACTGATATACATGCTCATTGATAATAAAGGTAGCCTCTACTTGTTTGTCAGTGTCGGTAGCTATACCAATGAGTTTTTAAATACTGCCTGCAGATGAGAAAGGAAATGCTGATGAGAAAAATACATGGTCTGTGGCCTTGTGGGCGAAGTTGTGACCATATATTGATATGGGGTATTGCATTAATGTTATCAATAATGTAATGCTTAAATGCATTTTGAAGGTTAAGCAGGAATTTGTTTACGGCGGAGCTTTTCGTACATGGCAAATAAAAATAGCTATCAATGCTTATTTTTATCCAAAGTAATTGATAGCATATAGAAGAATGTATTATGAATATTTCTCAATTCATTATAAGTCATGTAGATTCACTGTATAAAGGGTTATTTTTAACATACTGATATTCTATAACGAATCCATAGTACAAAGTTTTACCAGATATATCAAGGCCAAATACAATTGTGATGGAGTGGCCATAAGGAGGGTCTGCGGAAAATATCTGATGAATGAAAATAATTTTAATAACTGAATAATGCAATAACTATGTGCTGTCAAATTCTCCGGGATAGTTTTTCTACCACAATCAAACGAGATACTGTATATTCAAAGTATAAGTAATTTTCTTTATCTCATGATCAGTGCAGGTGGCTATGATTATGATTATGATTATTATGATTATGATTATTATGATTATGATTATTATGATTATGATTATTATTATGATGATGATGATGATTATTATTATTATTATTATTATTATTATTATTATTGTTGTTGTTGTTGTTGTTGTTGCTGTTGCTACAGTACTACTATTATTCACTGTAACATTTGCTTTTTTTAAAAAAAAAAATCAGGCTGGAGTAATAGAAGGATCAATAGTGATGGTGATAGTAGCCTCACTGAGCCTTAAAGCCATGATGCTTCTGGTTGACTGCAAGTACAAATTGTTAAACAACCCATCCTTGACACTTCCATTTGAAATGAAGCAGCCTCTTTTGAATGATGAAGAAAATACTGTATATGATGTGGAAGAAGAGAAGGGGCCTGTGACAGCTGACATTCAGGCCCAGCACTGCCTCGGAGAAGCAGACATCTCGTACGGCGATCTGGGTCAAAAGGCTATGGGACGCGCTGGGAAATATTTGGTGGATGGTTCTATTGTCGTCTCCCAAATTGGTACGGCTGGACTCAAATATTTATGGCTCAGGGGTAGAAGTTTAATGGGTTTATTTTTCTCTGATATTATGATTGCTTTTGCGTTACAGGATTTTCCTGTGGGTACCTGATCTTCATATCGGAGAACTTGTCCACATACTTTTCATCGCTGAGATTGATTCATTGGCTGCTGCTACTACTTCCACCATTGTATTGCTTATCACTGCTGAGGCATTTGAATCGCCTTGCCATTTTCAGGTTAGGATTATTACATTTGTATGTCAGTTATGATCAAAATATTTACACTACTCATGAAATTTACTACAAAATATGTGTACCTTTTGAAAAGGCTCGACTTTTAGATGATGATGTGACTTTGCATATTTTTAAATATTGAACATTCTGCATGTTAAAGTAGTCGACAAGAGTCAAGACACACTGAATTTATTCCTTTTTTAGCATGTTTGCGCAGATGTCTAATCTTCTGGCATTTGCTGTTGTCTTCTGGTTTGATTTTGAACACTACCATTCTGGCCAGTATAAGCCAGCAGAAGTCTGCATCAGTGGGCTTCCGTTCTTCTTCTCAGTCTCCTTGTATTGTTTTGAGGTCTGTACATTTAAAGTTTCATACAACGTATACTTTATAATGTAGCAGTTCATGAGTTTATATTTTATTTTGCACTTTGGCTGCTTTTGGTGATGCTGTTCAGAACAGGTTGAAGTAAAATATCAATAGGCAAGTTATACTCCATGGTACACACTGGTGCATTACAAAATTACGTGGTTGATTATTACCGTGTTACTTGAGAACTTAAAATATGTGGTCTTTTAGGGTGCTGGGATGGTGCTTTCGTTGGAGTCATCACTGGCAAAAGAAAAGAGGCCAGAATTTAGGTATTATCTAACCGGCACTGTGGGAATCCTCACTGTTTTGTACGTAATATTTGGAGCCTCCGGTTACCTTAGTTATGGATCAGGTAAGTCTGCTGTATTTTTTCACTGATAGCACTTAACTGATTTGTGTGTGTTTGTGGCAGAAACTAGCGAGATAATTACTCTGAACTTGCCCCAGTCTTCTGGAATTGATTTTGCGATGCTAGTCAAAGCCTGCCTGTGTTTTGCACTGTTTTTTACCTATCCCGTCATGCTGTTCCCTGTGACTCAGCTGCTGGACTCCAGACTTCTCAAGGACAAAGGAAAATGGAGTCAGGTGAGATTACTTGCAATAACCCTTCATTCTCAATATTTTCAACTAATCTCCCTCCAGAGTGGGATGAGACTAGTTATTGTGACCCTCACTGGTTGTGTGGTGGCCGTCATACCAAATTTTGCCAACTTGATGGCCTTGATTGGTGCCACTTGCTGCACTCTGCTTGCGTTTATTATGCCTGCCATTTGTCACTTTCAGATATGTCGAAGGTAAGCTCACCTTTTTTTCTGCCCCGTCTAATGTACACTGGCATCAGAAAAATTTCTTGTCCATTGCAAGTAATTACTCTGATGCTGGGTTTTTAAGCATGTGGAAATACAATATATGTAGGTTATGAATAGGAGGTTTAGTCATTGCGCATATGCTGTCATTGTTATTGCGATGATATCTGCAAAGCACCTGACATTCACCAGATATCAAACTACTGATAAAGGCAATTATTATTATGCAAATGTGCAGTGCCCATCAACTGAACAATAATTGTATCTGAGGTAAAGTAAAGGCAGGCAGTTATTTTCCAAGTGAATCCTCAGAAATCAAAGTTTAATTGTGTTGGTTCACCCTGCATGTAATAAATGAATTAACAATAATAGGATATCTAAGGAGAGTAGTTCCCATTAATAACAGTAAATTGTACAAATGTCATTTCTGCTTATTTGATAGGACAGCAAATTTTCTCACCCATTTCTTTGCTTTATCCAAAGGTCATTATCAAATTTGCAAGTAGCAACTGACATTGCCCTTCTACTGATTGGACTTTTGGCAATGGTGACCGGCAGCTGGGACTTTGTCTCGAGGATGATTTCCACCCGTGATGATGAGCCTTCTCAGCCAGTGGCTCTTGCTTTAACTGGCAATTCTTCCATGAGTATTTAAGTAGTGCATGACAGCTATTGTTTAATTGTAATCAAAATAATTCCTAAGAGTTGCATGATTTTTGTATTCTATTTTTTATGGAGAATTAATTTTTGATATGTGTTTTAGTGATCAGGTCAAATGAAAGGTATTATAGTGATTGGGAAGTATGTTAAAACCCTGTGCTATTTATAAAGGAATTGTACTTACATGACTGCATGGATTAAAGAGATTTATTTTACTGGGAAACATGCAAATGGTTTATTATGCTACTTTTCAGTTAAGACTTCATTATAAAACTTCTATAAGTCGAACTTCCCTAAGTCGAAGTTCTCTATAAGTCAAAGAAAATTATGAGCTTGGTTGGTCACGATGTAAAATAATGGGAAATAAACTTCCCTAACTCGAATTTCTATAACTCAAAGTTCTCCATAACTCGAAGTGATGGCATGGCACTTCAGTACTGCACTTCAGTAGTATCATCAAAATATCAAATATCAGTACTTCAGCTTCGTCCCCATCATTTTCTGATTGGCTGCGAAAGGATTGGGAACGTTAGGTCTCCTTCTTCTCTTCCCGATGATCTCAGGTGTGTATATGGCACCCTCAAAGTTATGGTTGTATGGAACCTCCAGCATGTTAGGCTTTGTTGAAGACAGATAGAAAATAGAGGCCTCAGAAAACTTGAGTGCTGAGCCATCGTTGGCTTTAGTTTTCTTGCTGATTCCAGCCCCAATCTCCGCAATGTTCTTAAAGTCTGCAGTGTCTATCCTAGTGAAGAGAGAACGTCTTAGTTAGGTTGCATTGAAGTATGCAATCAGCCCATTGGAGTGGATGTGAGTGGCATGTGCTTGCAAGCGAACAACTCCATGCGGCCAAAATCCCTGTCACAGGGAAGTTGTGTATGTCCCACAACAGGAAAGTGGTGGAAAACATCATTTGCAATGCCATCAGTTATTAACTCATTGTCGAGACCAATCAGGGCCCAGTGCTTGTTCTGTCCCTTGCACTTATCACTACTGATGTGAAGCTGATCAAAAGTTTTCACAAGACTTACGAGGTATTTCAAAATGCAACTGCCTATTTTATCTGCTTCTCTCTTGGCTATGTTTTCAGGCCATAAGAACATGTATCCCCAGTCCATATAAATTAACACTATTTTGCTGAAATGGGTCACAATAATTCCTAGAGTTGCATGATTTTTATGTTCTATTTTTTGCGGAGAATTAATTTTTGAAGTGTTTTAGTGATCAGGTCAAATTAGAGGTTGTTGTTGTTGTTGTTGTTGTACCCCTTGCTAGGGCCCTAGGGTCTCTTAGTGGGGTGGAATACCACCATTCGGTGCAGGGGACACTAGTGCAAGTGTAATGTCTCAAGTTGGGGGTCGTGTGGAGTCCATCAGGGGGCCCGTTCGCTAAGAGGAACCCCTAGATGTGGGTCAGAAACCCCCACCGACACAGCACCTCCTCATGAACGGTACAAGGATAGGAAAGGAAAGAAGCGGCTGTGGCTTATTATTTAGGGAGCAATCCCGGAAAATGAGAGGTATTATAGTGAATGGGTATTTTTAAACCGTATGCTATAATTTATAAAAGAATACTTGCATGATTGCATGGATTTATTTTGCTGGGAAACATTCAAATGTTTTATTATGCTACTTTTCAGTTAAGACTTCATTAAAGTACCTGACACATCACAGATATAACTGTTACATTCATAACATTATAAAAGTCCCAAGTGCAACATGTATAAACAAATAGCTGTGAAATAACAACAAAGCACATTCAATGCATAAGATATACCCATAAGCAAATATGTCTTCATTACCCTCATATTTTTGGATCACTCATCTCGACTTACCACTGGTACGCTTCACCTTTTCATTATGCGACCATTAAAATCTTACTTTGCCTATGCATCTCCTTGCTCTTGATTCACTTCTGGTCCCTGATTTTCATTTTCTGGCCCTGGATTTGTATTTAGTTGTTGTGGGTTTTCGTGATCTTCCCCTGGATTTGCATTTCCATGCCCAGGATTTTCACCATCTGGTCCTGGATTTTCCTCCCCTTCCATAATAATCTCTTCTGGGTCAGGTGCTCGGGGCAAAAATTCCTCCTCTGGATACATGTTCTGCCATATTTGCTTAGCCTGGAAATGATCGTATAAAAATTATGAGTTTCCTCACTAAACGAAATGTGGGATAGAGCCATAAGTAGGATTATTTACTATCGCACAGATACATAATTTTGGTCTCCTTCACACACATTACTTTCAGTAGCCTTGCTGTTGAATTCGTAATTGTTCTAACCTGTGCCACTGAATCTTCAAAATCCAGTTCTAATCCAGGCCCATTGCATCGGAACACATTTGGTGGCAGTTCTGGATCCTCTTGCCTGCCCCTTAAGTTGAAGTACAATGCCCACAGAACCCTAGGTTTTGAACTTTGATCTGACTGCTCTGCAAAATTGAGCAGCTCGGTTGCTACATGCAGAAGATCTTCCTTCGCATCAGATTCCCGTTGGCTTGTTACCATATGGACCAGAACTGAAACCACACATCCATAGCAATACATTTCTGGCATTTGTCCCGTACTGACATGTCTGTAGCTTCATCGATTTTAAAACAGTGTACTGTTATACCTTGTGTAATTGAAAGGAGCCTAGGAAAATATGACAATAGAACTCACACAGTCCACTGGGTGTTGCCATTGATGATGATCCAACTTCAATAATTGTGATAGGCTCCCTCTCACTGTCACCAGGAAACCTTAGAAGAGTCAGCTGCTCCCTGTCTGCATCCATTAGTGACCTGTGATCACAAAATTACATATTACACAAATGACAATATATCATCAACGTCTATAGCCGGAATGCAACCAATTTTTTAAAAAATATGTAAAAAAAAATAGTGCACTCAATTTGCTCAAACACATTGATTTGCGAATAATTTGAAAGTCTTTGACATACCTGTCAGTGAGAAATATGGCTCGTGATACAGCTTGGGAACGTCCCTGGGCATCTTCCATCACCAAGAATTTACACCCCATACGTTGCCCTGCTGACACAACTGCCTGACAATGGCCATCCTGGTTCAGAATTGCAGATGCCACACCTCTTTTGAGATGGTATATCCCACCATACACAGCGCACATTCTAAAGATTGAGGAGCAATCACATAATTAAATGGGCCAAGTGAAAGGCAAGGCATCCATACCTGCAGAAGCACTGGGGAAGTTCCCCACTTCCATAGAGTGGCCACAAGAAAGGCGTGTTCCCATATCTACCGAGGCTTTTTAGAAAGCGACGGCATGACTCCAGTCCCTGAACACAAGGAGTGTGTTCAGTTGTCATGGAAATTGCATGTAGTACGTAGTGGATGATATTCGATGTCAGGCGGCGGGACTTCAGGAAATCCAGAAAAGTGCGGGACTGGAATGCTGCATGTGAAGAAAAAAATTGCATCACACACATCGTGTGGTAGTGCATCAAAATTTACAGCCCGTGTTAACATGGATCAGCAAGTGACGTCAGATATTTTCATCGATGTTTTTCAATAACAAAACTAACTGCTCAGTATGACTGGCCGTTGTGTGTGTGTCAAGCAAAATCTTAATAATCATCAGGATTCCAAGATCTGAGCTCGCTCTTACCTTCCCAATCTTCTGGATGAGCTTCATACTCAGACACTAATTCCAGCAGCTTCATAAGCATCCTCTTCTCCACAACTGATATATTTCTTGTGGCAAACACATCTGACCTGGAGCAAGGGACAGCCTCCAGCCTCCCATCAAGCCAGGAGAGGACTCGAGTGACCGATTTGAACTCAGCATAGCGAGCAATGTTTGACGAGATTAGGAGATCCACTAGAGTGCCCCGACTGAACAAAAGTTTTGGAGACAGATCAAAGTTGAAGCGACGCCACTGCTCCGATATGTGCGATCTTGTCAAGGCTGGTGGACCAATAGGCGGGGGAGGTGTAAGGGTCGGAAGAGGTGGAGCAATTGTCTCAGGCGTTTCAGGCGGAGTCTCAAGTGATTCAGGTTGGGTGTTGAATGTTTCAGAAGGACTGGGAGCCCGTTCAGTAGGAGTAGGGGTAGGCGTGGTGTCTGAAGATGGCGGTAAAAATGGTTCTGCCGGCTCCGGCTCTGGCCTAGAAAGTACAGAATTTTGAATTACCAGTACATCATTGCATTGAAGCTACAGAAGTATGTGTACTAACTCTGGCAAAAACCACTCCTGTTCCACATTGTACGCATCAGGTCCAGTCGGTCCGAAACACAGAAGCCGCTCGTTCCCCTGTAAAAACTCCTCTCCAGAGCAGCCATCACCATTCAGCGAAACAGGTTCAGACTGCTGCTCAATCCATTTCTGCATAGCCTCCCAGTTGAACACACTCCATTGCGCACTGTAGTAATCCCTCCTGCAATCGCAACAATGCTGTTCAACACCATCCAACGCATAAAAAGCCCAGCAAACCAACCTGTCAAGATGTAATACTTTCTTCCCAATCCGTGCAGACGCAGCTGCCAAAATGGACTCAGTCATACCTGAAATATGCATAATATTGTATTCCATGACATCCTGCATCTGTTGTGTGTACTCAATGAGCACATTACGACAATGCAATTATTGTAAGTGTCTGTACCTGTTCCCACGACGATTACGTCGTATTCCGTTGGGAGATCCTCTGCCATGGTTTGTCCTTCAGTGAAGCGGACCACACCTCGTAGTAATTATCACATTTAATCGCCCGAAACAGAACGATTTGTGAACACAACTCTACGCAGTTGAGTCAGCAGAACTATCGACAATTCCTGACGATATCAACCCCAACGATTACATGTAGCCGCGATCGATACCATCATCATCTCTCCTTTCAAATTCATTCAATTTTCATAATTATCCTAATATCTTTGCAAACAATAAGTGTATGAAACATATCTTCTCGAGCGAATATTAAAGCTGACTGTATCGGTGTCTGGCATGAAATGTTGTAGAACAGGACACTAGCTATAGTAGGGTTAAGCCGGGTCGCTCTTGGCCGGGTTAAGCTAACTTATGAGTTTTGGGAGGTGGCTTGTGTCATTGGCAACCATAATTAGCTCCACCCCCTGCTGAGTATTCTGTATGGAATTTAGACCAATTGGTGGGGAAATATATTTCCATAGCGCCGCCCATCTCCTTTGAAATCGAATCCTGATTGGTCGGCTGGTAGGGGGCGGGGCTAATTACAGTTGCCAAGGACACAAGCCACCTCCCAAAACCAATATAAGTTATCTTACCCCTAGTAGTTCTACACACAGTAGGGGGTAAGCTAAAGACAAATATAAATAATTGACATTTCACAAGCCTCAATATGTGTGTCTACTTCATCTCCATTTATTTCCCAAAATAGGTGATATATTCATCACAGAGGGGGTGTGCCAACAATTAATTTGACAGTTACAAGTACTCAACATTAACACACACGCTCACACACACAGCCTGGAATAAAATATATTGCAAGTGCCAACATCAATAAAATCACTAGTTAGAGTAACAGTAACATTATCTAACGGTGCGATGACTAGTAACATGTCCAGGTAGCAAATTTAATGGGGCTCTTGCGCCACAGCATTTCCCCGACTGCCAGGCTGTTCTCTGAAAAGTATAATGGGAAATGGGGCTGTGACAATGAGATGTAAATCAGGTGGTAATGGCTTCACCTTTGATCAATGGACAGCCGTCAAAGACGAGGATGCTCATTCGGGTGCACTTGTTGGTGATAGCCTCGATGCTGTGATCCGTGATCTTCTCGCAATTCTTCAACTGAAGCTCAAAAAGGTTCTCGTGACACTCGCTGTTCACCAGGCATATGATGCTGGTGTCTGTAATCTAATAAATAAAGTATCTAAATAAATCTGTAATTACAATTACATATGACATAACTATCATTGTTATAAGTCGTAGCACTGACATCACATATTGTTTATCACACAATGTCCATAACGGAAGTTAATGAATGTTGCTGCCTTATTATGATGCATTACATCATCATAGATAGCACAAGCAACACCGATTATAAACAAGAGATAACAAATACCATGGATTGATAACAACAACAAGACATTTGTTTTGCATTAGTTGACACCAATTAACCTGGAAAATTCTGATGAACAACCACAATAGTGACTTGCCTTTGTCCGGGACATGTTCAGACAAGTCAAGTTCCCGCAGTGCTTAGCCAGAGACATGAGGGAGACATCAGTGACTCTTGAACATCCGCCAATGTCTAGCTGCCTGAGGAAAGGGCAGTTCTGACTCAGGGTCACCATCACCTCATCAGTCACAGCATCACAGTTGGTCATCTCCAACACCTGCAGCCGAGGCAGACAGCAAAAAAGAGCCTGCATATCTGCATTGAAAAATGGCAATGAAATAACATTACAATATTCACACGTACTTGGAGCACCATTAGTTTTCCATAACTTGTTTTAACTCTTTCTTACCAGCTTTTCCCTATCCAGGTAAAAGTGCTTGCATATTTTTAAAATATGAATTTATTTAAATGCACCACTTGATATTTACAAATGGCTTGGAAACACAAAATGAATCGTTTTAATGGCATATAACCGGGTACATTTTCCCCATATTAATTTTACAGAACGTGTTTTAACTCATTCTTATCAGATTTTCTTCTGATATTGAAATACTGCCAGGTAAACGAAGTGCTTTTATATTTTTAAAAACACGAATTAATTAAAAAGCACAACTCGATCCTTGGTGTGGAACAATAATGAAACTTTCTTATTGCCACATGAAAAGTATAAAGTTCTCACTTTTTGAGGTGCACACTGTCTCTCGCTGATCTCTGTTGCGAAGGTCCAACGACTGCAGGCAGTTGCATATAGTAACTGAGTCCAGAACCTTATCGTCGACGAAGGTGTCCGAGAGGTTGAGTTCCTCAAGCTTCGGATACAGCAGTGCCCTCAGGATCTCCACGGACAGCGCGCTCCGTCTCCCCAGCAGCCTCAGGAGATGCGCCTTCACCGAATCTGGCAGGCAAGACAAGCTGTCCACATGCGTGTCAATATCCCTCACTACTGCCAGCATCGCCCTGCAAACAACAAACAGTTAGCACATGTCAATCAGTCAACAAAAAACTGTCCTTACAGGTTGTACAAACGGTCCACCCTCCAGCACCCCATGGTCTTGACCGTTCTTCGTCGTCTGCCCCTGACAATCCGACACACCACGCACTTGCTCTCATGCGAATCTGGCATACAACCTTTCTCAGTACCCCCAACAATCACAGCTGATCCTTCCTGTGCAGCCTGTTTTGTTTACAACCTTGTTATCCAACAGTGACATAACATGTGTTGTCACAGAAATCTAATTATACCCCGCCCTTTTCCCCTACCCCCTGCACCATCTCCTTATCACTTATTTTCTTTCTGCAAATGCACTACTGCTCAGTCATGTACTGGACAGCCAGTTTTCATGGCCATTTAATATCAAAAAATCGATTGGATACAAACAACGAAACAAGAGTCGGTGTGTCCAGCTGGATGCTGTCCAACACCCGCCTCATAATTCGTTACATGTTAATCCCGATTAAAATTATACCCCCCGTGTTTTAAATCCGGATTATTTTAAAACGGGGGCGGGTCACACCAAATGCCAATCACGCATCAGGACGTGACCTTGGCCGCCAATCGGCAGCGGGTACGCATCCACGCATGCGCCTCATTGTTCCAATCCAAAGCAGCTGTGCTTCAATCGACTCCAATGGATCGACGTCACAATCGGTGACGTCCTCGGTCGTCCCTCGTTCACTTCCCGACAACAGGTCAATGATGGCGGACGAGACTCCGAACAAGACGGACATCCAAGGGGTGTTCAAGAGGCTGCGGGCCATCTCCACAAACAAAGTGGGTAATAGTCTTTCACGAGGCTGGATCTTAGGAGTTGGAGTGGATGGAATGGGTGGCAGAAGGGCTTGGTCCGGTTGGATACTATGAATAGGGGGGGAAAAACAGTGTGACGTGTCCTGTGTTCGATGTGTGTTCGGGTGCGGTGGGTTAAAAGGAACAAAAAAAGAAAAAGGGATTTCCGTTGGATTGCGTGGCATTGTATATGGAGGATACTATTGTTCCATACAACATTTATGACATGTTGACGTACGTGCATTGTAGTACATAGAGCCATGGCGCAGTCCAATATGGTACCGCAGGTTGATAATCATTGTAAAGATATGAAATATGTGGAATGTACTGAAAGGTCAAGCCCTGCCGTCCCGATGTAACCCCTACTGCCCCCTAACTGCAAAACTAGTAAAGGTGCATTTACATGTGAGCGATTTGATCACCCAATGTCATTGTCGAGCGATGAATCCAATTATTTGGGTCAAAAGTAACCATCATGGGGCATGGTAACAATCGGATTCATCAGTCGGCGATGACATCGCGCGATCAAATCACTCACATGTAAACACGCCTTAAAGGCCCATTCACACAGGCCGTCGACGGTTTTGGTCTTCGGTCGTGTTGACGCCGCGTACCGACCATGACTCATGTAAACAAGCGCAACAATTGCGACCAAAACTGTTGACGGCCTGTGTGAATGGGCCTTAAGGGTGAAAGTCGCATACCCTCACAGAACAATGAGTAAACAGAAGCAACAAAAAGCAACAAAACGATGGCATCAGATTGTTCTCTCGTTTTCCGTACATTAATTTTGCAGTTAGGGTGTTTTACATTGGGATGGCAGAGCTGTGCTTGCCTAACTGAACAGTCGAAATGAGGTGGATGAGTATGGCTGGACTGGGATAAAATTTAAGATATTGCTTGTATAGATGCTGCCAAAACACGCGTCAGTAATGTCTTGTTGCAGGCAGCAATTGCATGTTGCGGCACATGAGAAACAAGTATAATGGTAGGGTTGCAGCATGTAGGTTGGGTGAATTGTGAGGGGGGGTCAGGTTAGAGAAAGTAGGTATTGTGATGCAGGAGCAGGAGCAATTTCTACAACCTTTCCTAATTATTTAAGCAGGTCAGAGAGCACAAACAGAAGAAGAGTCATTGATGGTAGTGCAGGGGTTGAATTTAAAAAAAATTGTCCTGATGCAAAGTTTGCACTCCTGACTTTTATTTGGAGTGCAAATTACATAGTTGGAGTGCTTAATTTTTTAATTGCTGGGTATTGCCATGTTTAAAAGCAGGATCAAAACTGGAGTGCAATCTTTGCAATCGAAGGCTCAGTTTGGAGTGCAGATGACAATTTTGGGAGTGCGAATTGCACCTTTGCATCCGAATATTTCGACCCCTGGTATTGAATTGAAATGAGTACTCCAGATACCAGACCAGTTCATCATTTGACCTTGACCAGGTGCGTCATACTGTCTTACCAGTGTAATAGCTACATGGAACATCCAAAGCTTTTATAGTGTGCCCAATTTTTGTAAGTCACATTATTTTCACAACCATATTTTGGCTGAGAAAAGTAACAAAGGGACCATTGTAGAGGTTATTATCTGTGATGAGCATCTACATTATAAATGCAGTGTGCCAATATTTACCTGCTGTGGGGTGATTGAATCTGTAACATCTGTGCAAGTGTAATCAGCCACCTGTTCCACCGCCAGGTTTGAGAATAATTCATTTATTTGCTCTGCAGAGGTCAGGGGTTTTTTAACAGAATTATTTAACGTAGCATGCCAGTTGTTGGTGCGTGAAAAACTGGCTGAAATTATAAGTAGAAAGGATCCCATCCAGCATCATTTTTTACTCCCACCATAATTTTCAATGGAAGTTGTTTATAATGGTGTATGAAAAATGCATTTTGCCCAATTTATTCAACTATTGCAAAAACTCATTTGAAATGTGCAATAATTTTACAGTATTTTTCATTTTAAAATCAGCAATGGTAGATGACAATTTTTAGAATTGCATGCTGTTCACTGAAACAAATATTTAATGAAATAATTGATTTAGCATCAATGGTTATATAGGGTTATATATGGTTATACAGGGTGTTTATTGTAACTCTGCAAATACTTTCAGGGGTAATAGAGGGGACCTAGACAAGTATTTTTGACATAGGAACCCGTGTCCGGAAACGCCATCTAGAGGGGGTTCATAGACAAGGAACGGGTGCGCTCAGACGCGTCACGCGGGAGGCGCTAGTCGAGCGGACTGTTTTGTTGATAGATGGCGCGCAGTTGTTGCCAGGTTATGG
>KZ538107.1:0-17473 GCA_000934665.2 Catajapyx aquilonaris
ACCCCCCCCCCCTCCCCCCAAAACGGTCACATGGTATTTGCACGACTCCTAATTTGGCAGTCAAATTACATGTACTAGCACTGTTTCTTCGAGAAAGCCAGAGATACAGGGGACTAATTTTGCGGCGGAGGTTGCTGTGTAGCCAACAGTGTACTGTATTCTGCAGTCCTTTTCCTCATGCTGTATTGAAATTTAAAAAGATTTTACACCACTAATTTTGGATCAAAATTAGTTACGAACATCCTTCTTGAGGGGAGCCATCAATATTTAAAGTGTATGCCACAAAACACCACCAAGCATGCTACTGTATTCAGTGTGTAAAAACCATAACTGTTGACCTTCTAGCGGGTACAGTCCAAATCAGAATTTCTAACGTATAGCTTACTTCCAGGATTCCCCCTTTTCTTTTGTACAGGCAAAGGTTCACTCTTCTGTCAGCCTTCTGTCTTGTGTAGGTGTGTGTAATCCTTAGTTTTGGTTGGTTTTGAATCCTGGAGTTGGACACCTTGGATTAGCCTGACTACATGAAGTGTTGATTTGGCAACAATCCAGGCAGCTCGATAATGGGAGTCTAACGTCGGGTACCAAACTAGTTCAGAGCATCCTAATGGATAGGCCAGTAGACAAAAAATGGCAGTAGACCACAAAGAAGCAAATTAATTTCAAAATAAAACTGTAGCATGAATTTCCAATAATTATCATTTTTTACGTTCCAGTTACCATATTGCAACTTTTTAGGCTGAAAATCAGTACTTTAAGAGACATTCATGTCAAATTACTGCAGTATAATTTTAACTTTAAATTAACTTTAAACTTTTCATTATGACGTGATTAACCAGCAATTTTTCAAATCTCACTCACACTGCTGCTTGAATTCATGTACAGTGTCACTTGAAAGATTGAGTTTGTCCAGGTGATCTTGCAGGATAGTTGCCCACTTGTGCAGCTGGTCCATGATTCCCCATGGTGCAGTCATAGAAACAGTAAATACAACCATGGTGTGTGGTAACGTCTCTTCGGAAAGTGCAAAATTAAGGAGATGGGCATGCGTAGGATCACCATCCAGCACCCAAACACTCAGGCGTGTGTGATCTGGAAAATTAAAAGCCCAAAAAAGTGAATCAGACATAGCAGGTAGAAGGACAGCAGTCACAATCAAGAAAGGGAATATGTGGGATGCACACTTCATGGTCCTTAAAAATGATGTCCATCCATATTAATGATATAATATATATTAATAATCCGGAGAGTGCTTGACCTCTGAGAGGTATGTAGCACGGACCTTTATTGTACCTTTGATGGTGTAGTACAGTACACATCTGGAACCTTGAGTGAAGCGCCCGGGCCCACGGGCAGGGTGACTGGGAGGGGATGTGCAAAGTGCAAGTGCAATGTCTGTTTATGGTACATTTTGTGACCTAAAAACAGTCAAAATAGGCTCTTAAATAGGCAGTAAAAATCAAGCAGGTTCTAATTTACAATATTTTCATTCCTAAATATTACAGCGTACTTCTGGCCATGTAATTTTGTAGCACGTTAGCAAACTAGCAGTTGTTCCATATTTTTGCATATTTTCTTTAGTTAGTAGGCGACATCTGTCTGACAATACATCTTGATACTCTGAAAATGACCTTTCGACATCACACAAAGCAACTGGATCATACTTTAAAAGTGAAAGGTCTTCTACAGCCAGTTCATCCAGCATGCATACAGCTTCATAGCCCTTCGCAGGTTGAAGCAGGATGAATGCCTTGAATGGAAAACATTCAAAAACTCTCGCAAATCCTACAGAATGGCGTCAAAAAGGTGTAAATAGGCGGTAATGGGCAATTTTAGGTTTTATAAAACTACGATTTTTGAGGTCCTTGTGTTATGAAACTGAAAGACATTATGGTTTCGGTGTTCTGCCTACGAAATAAAAAGTAGGTAAAAATCTAGAAATCCGTTCTCTAATAATTACTAGTTTACCCTTGGAGCAGTAGTTTTTTTTTCTGGTTTTTAGAGTGCAGTATGAAAGATGACAAGAGGTTATGTTCATGC
The DNA here is from genome assembly GCA_000934665.2 of Catajapyx aquilonaris. Lineage (NCBI taxonomy): Eukaryota > Metazoa > Arthropoda > Diplura > Dicellurata > Japygidae > Catajapyx > Catajapyx aquilonaris. The sequence continues at coordinate 2,041 of KZ538107.1, forward strand.
TATCTTCAGATTACTAAATTATATCCATTATCCCACTTACCATCACAATAGTCATCACGAACATCGATGTATGCATACTCCAGTTCTGAGCCCTTGACTGGATCCTCTACACCTTGAAGTTTGGCAATTAGAGTTGTTTTGCCCACCTCATTGTCACCTGCAAATTGCATATTAGGAGCTTATCTTTGCACTTTTGCAAATACAATGTAGGACATACCTAGCACTAAGATTTGTTTGCATGATGGCAGTTTGCTGCCATGGCCTTTTTGAACCTCACCAAGAATAGACACCCTGTAAATAAGGTCAACAATATACATATTCTGCATTTTGTTATTGTGGATAATAACAATATAAATCTCAATCAATCATAGTTATATGAGTTAGCTTCCCATCTTGGGAACATTTCTCAGTATTTTTGAGACCTAAAAATTCAATCTCACAAATTCAGTCTTTGTAAGGACTGGGGAGCGTTTACCCTTCTCCACCCCCTTCCCTACAGAGCTGACCTCATGCCATGAGGACAATATGAGATGCATGGGTGGGCAGCACAGTGGCCACAGTCAACCCATCTCTGAGGTCCGAGTTCATTTCCTAGAGTAGACAAAGGAATAAACTCTATCCATGATGTGTGTTGATTTTCTCAGCTGGCTCTTCCATTCTCTCCCTCTCTCAACATCCATCAACAGCACCAAATTGAGAGAAAATTTTAAAATATCGATTAAAAGGTTGAAGGCCTTTTTATTTTTATTGTTTTTATTTTTATTTTTATTAATCATATTATTATATTCCTTCTTTGTAACTGCAAATGTTACACAGATCATATGATCACATTTTCATTTGTGTCAAGGCAAATGTCAAACCAGCAATAACATACATAATCTATGCAGACGTTATTACTGAACTACTGAACTTCACTCATGATACCATATGCAGTGGTACGGAAGACACTGGAGAGTAAAGTCTTTTAGCTCATCCTGCACATAACACCTTCGTTTCCTAATAAACTCAGTTTGAGGCAGGTGCCTTCCAGTTGTAAGAGGATTTTAGTGACACCCCTTCAAATCCATTATGACAGGAAATCATTTTTATTTATTCATTCCATTTCGAGGTCATGACACCATTAAGCACAGGATGTGAATCATTAAAAGTAACTTTTTCGTGAACATTTAAGAGGTGGCTGCAGTCCCAATGAGCATCAATCACTGAGGTATATATACCACACATTAATATCATTCTGCTGCAATTAATTAGCATACCAGCATTATCAGAACTTGGTAAACTGGTCATATGCACACAACATGCAGCATAAGCACAAAAGCTCTCTTGCGACAGTGGTGGTATGCTAGGCTACTCTGGTGAAATATACTTCTAAATGACACCCAAAATAAATGCATGTAATATGCAAGAAATTGAAATGAGGCACTGCAGACCATCTGGCTTCTGTAAATTACTAAGCTATCTCTTCAAAAAAATATTTAGCAGTGAAGCAAATTCTGCTGATTTCTTTCTTATTGGTAGCATCCTTTTCACACAACTTGGCGTAGGTATAGAAACACTGACACTACTACAAAAAATGCAACACTATAATTACATGAACGTGTAAAGGCAGATCCCACATATTGCCTTATCTACATGCAACCCACTCCTGGCCACCCACTCCAATAGCTGAGGTCAATTAGGGGCTCGGAAGAATGAGATGATGTGCTTTGCATAATGCAATTAATCAAATACCTCATGTCAAATGCATATGATAAATCAGCATCTTTCTGAGCATCACATTTCTGTCTGTAATTGCTATAGGGTGTCAGGAGTGGTTGTATTTAGATATGGCAGTGGGTTTGACCAGCCTACACACCGATATCAAACTACATTGTTGTTGCTCTGCAACTATTTGTCTGCAGAGCACTCCCTGTCCCAGCAGCTCTTCACTTTAGGTAATAAAATACGTAAATCCCCTTGCCTAGAACCAAAATCTGGCATGCAATGATCGACACTTTGACATGTTATAAAACACTTTTCCCTGATGTCTACATGAGATTTGCAAGGAAGGACTTGCTATTACCTTCCTCAAATATAGGCCTAGCCCACTGATAATTTTGGCCAATAACGAATCCACTTTTACAGATGACATGCCCAAAAATGCATCCCCAACAACGGCAGCAATTCTCACCACAAATTCTCCTGCTCTTCACTGCTGTCATTCCCATCTCCACTGCTCCTGTCAGTGTCACTCCGATCAGGTGCCATCACTGTCGTTGAGCAGTGGGGTTCCAGCCAATTCTCAAATTGTGAAACCACACCGCCTACAGCAAACTTGTGGACCTGGGGAGGAAAACGTTCATCAAGTGACCTTTAGATGTGGGCTCGGACAGCACCAAAACAGGAATTACGTATGACTCACTGGCTCATGCCTGCGCCTGTACTAGCGATATACCCGAGATACCTCAATGCGTTTAGAGCTTCAATTACTGCCCACAGCGCTGCTGTTCCAAAGTGCTTTTAGAGTTTAGACAACTACTGGGCTGAAGTCAGAATTATCCGCCAGCTGGCAGTAGAGTCGTATGTTACCCGGGATATTTGTTGTTAAAATCTTTGCTTTTCATAAAGCCAAACTTGTACCAAGTTTCAGCCTGATTTGGTATCACCTGATTCTCACTATGCACAATGCTGTTTGTGTTGTGGTGCATGAGTTATTCAGAAGAGTGTAGAAAGGATTGATTGACTTACAACCGTCCTGCCATCTCTGGCGGAGAATTTTCACGTGACTGAGCACGTGTTAGAAACACCACCGGTGCGGTGGCGAACTGGCTAAGTGGCTATAATTATCAGGGAAGAGGGAACCAAACCTACATAAATGGGAATATAATATGTTAGTATAAAGCAATAGAAATAAAAATGAGAAATATAATTAGCAAGTATTGACACAAGTGTTCGTGCACTCTACAACCAGGGACGGATGCTAATGTCACAAGATTTTATATTTGTTATTTACATCATTGATATTGTTAGAAGTAATTTTTGCTAGTGTGATAGGCCTAGGTTGTAGCAACTCCAGTTCAACCACTACACATGTTGTAACCCGCAAAAAGCCAGACTTGCATCAACAACCAAATGTTCAGTGGCATTCAGGGATATATCTTGGATATATCCAGTCAATTAATGTCCTCAGCTTTCAGTCTTCAACACCAATGTTCAGTGACTGTCAAGATAGTGAATCTGTGACAATGATCCTGCATAACATTACAGCTAGTATACTAGCTGTTGTTACTCCATTGTCCATGTTGGAAAAACTCACCTGTAAGTCTGGCTGTTGGAGTCACACACTGACTCATCAGCAGGGCCCTGCAGAGCTTATTTGAGGCCCGGGGCAGGAGTCACATTAGAGGCCCCTCACACAACAACATTAAAATAGGTAACGGGAACCATTGACGTTTGACGTTGACGTCACAAAAGCATACGACATACCGGTATGTTTTATGTTTACACTGTTGGCAAGAATACCATCCAAAGTAAATGAGAAACTCTAATTCGAATCAACTCTGCTTGCATTTTCACGTGTACGGACACATAATAAGTTATATCCTACACTCGACGCTATGCAGGCCCTGGTTTTACTTAGCCTTGCAGTGCATAGTTAACGGACAGGCCTGGGAAGAACGGATGGTTAAACGGATGGACCAACGGGGCCGTGATGCAGCCATAAATGACCACAATTGGGCCAACAGGGCCCAGGCCCCCGACCGAAACAGGCGGGGGCCCCAAATTGGCGAATTTGTATTGGATTTTTTTTTTTACATTTAAAAGCCAGTATTGAATTGTAGGGCCCAAAGCAGAGCATCAATCCCAAGAGGGGCCCCAAATTGGCTAATTATTATTGCCAAAATTTGGTAATTAAGTCAATATTGAAAAAGGGCCTCCAGAAGAAGTGATTGGCCTAGAGTCCCCTAATGTGTTAAGATGCTAAAATTGAAAATGGGTGTTTTGCCCAGTAGTTTCTGTTGGCTGGTAGGACTTATCCCTCCGAGGCCCGGGGCAAGTCGCAAGTGTACCCAGCTGCCCCCCCCCCNCCCCCCTCTGCAGGGCCCTGTCCACAACTAAGATCATTTCTTTTGGAACACCCTGTATAATACATAATACCAATAATACTTAACAAGAAGTTGAAGGAGTTTAGGCCTACATTAGACAGGTGGTAAGTGCGTTGTTATCTTCGTCAATAGAGTTGTTCTCTGACAGATCACCGTAGCCTACAATTGAAAAATAATATATTAACCATTTGATTTTGATTAAATTTGCTGTACTGGATTACCGCGTGTCGGTCACTGGTGTGAATATAAAAATTTCCTAGGCTATGAGGGAGTACAATGTAGGCCTACAAACACTAAATCAGTAACACAAATCAGACAATCCGCTTCTAAAAATCACTCGACATTTAGCGGCGGAAATCCAGCATATGTGTATGACAGTACAGTACCTCACGAAAAGGCATGTTCCTAATCCTTATCATCGGCTGTGCGGCGACTGGAAAACCTGATAGTGCCGAGTACGCAGAGTGCCACACATGCGAGCCCAAGTTGCATCTGGAAGTCCAGGTAACTCGACTCCAACTTCCTGTCTTTTCTTCCTTCAAGGCTCCAGATGAAAACTTATCAAACAAAAGTCGTTTCGTCATCTTCTGAAACAGACCGACCATTGGCCAACGGCAGAAGATGACAACACCAATAATAATACAGTAATGATGGTGGTGATGGTGATGGTGATGGTGATTGCAAGCAACAATCATCACAAAGAGTAATTACTGTATGACCTATGGAGGACATCCTGAATCAACTTCGATACCCATCATTCATACTGATGTATGCCAGTTGCACCAGTTGCACAAACTGTGAAAATGGCAATTAATTTATTAAGCGAGTAAAGTTTAATGGCATACATTACATTTATTGTTAACATTGACCCAACCATTGGACTTTATTGCGATGACAGCAGGCCATTCGTACTGCGAGGTCAATTATTATTACTACCAATCTCATGAGAGCACAATAGACCACGTTTCTTGAGACATATTTTGCACCGCCTTTGCCAGCTTTTGCTTTAAATGAAGACATCATGGCAATAGGGTGCTAACCTCCATTTTTGTTTAAAACAACGGAAAAAATGAACTCGGTAAAAGTGATGCAAATACAGATGTAGTCGCACACTACTACAAAAACTCACATAATTATACTATATTATGGCACATATCCGAAGAGATCACAAATTGATGCGTACAGTACGTATGTGGAAGCGGCACGGAGACGAGGTTGGACGAACTGTCATATTAAAATTGCGCAACATTAATTGACATAGATTTTATATATTGAAAATATGCTGTGGTTCACCTGGAACCGAAAGGGAAAGAAAAAGTTGGCAAATATAATACCAGTAAATCAGAACCGTGATCGAAAAATTATTTGGTAACGAAGATGCTCTAGCGATGAGCGGTTTAATAGGGGCGTTGTTCTCAAACCTCTGCCGGGGGGCGGGGGGTGGATTTAATAATACGAAGTGTATAACTATAATATGAGTAACTAATATGAGTAATAACTAATATGAGTATATGTGGTCTTAACTAATATGAGTAATATACGAGGTGGCAGTTTATAACTATATGAGTAATACGAGGTGGCGGCTTATAACTAATATGAGTATATGCGGTCTTAATAACTAATAATAGGTGGCGGATAAGTCTTCCGCAGTTAATAATATGAATAATAATTATACGTGACGTGATTGTCGTTCTGAGAAATGGGAAATAGACTCGGTACTTCTGAGGAAGTTAATCAAGTATTTATATAATAATGTGAATAATAGATGGCGCGCAAGTTGCAGGTGGATGGTTGCAGGTGGTCTCGCCGTCTCGGTGGTTGTCGGTCTCTGGTATACTCGGTCTTCAGGAGTATTTCCAGGTCGCCAGTGGAGGCCTCGGCCTGGGCGACCAAAATTTTTTGATCTTCACGTGTCGATGGTGTGGTGAGAGAATGCAGCAGTCCATTCAGGTGTCATTTATGCTTTTCAGAACCTAAATGTCAAACCTAGTTCCTTTGTTTAGTTCACATCATAGCTCATGATGCAATAAAAAAGCAAGTATCAGAGCACCTCAGTGTAAACAGTAAAGTAATGCATGGTTTCATTATAATAATAATAATAATAATAATAATAATGGATACCCCGTGATAGGCCCCTTGGGCCTCTTAGGGGATCATCTTTTGAATAACCGTCTTTAATCATTTGCCAGTAATGTGATGGATTTTGATAGTGGGAGGAAACGGGAGAACCCCGAGCATGGTTTCATAATGGGGGTGGAATTTATGACGTACCCAGATGTACCAGGAGTAAAATCACGATCAGATGATAAAGGTGACTGCAATCAACGGAGATACACGGTTAAACGATTATGAATTTGACATTATTTCAGAACAACAACGGGTTGTAGGGATTGAAAAGTGCATAAATTATATTTTTGTTGCTATATTGTGGTATATATAGGTTCAATTTTTTAGTTATTAGATATTTAGATATCATTGATGGAATTTAAGAGGTTTCCCCCATTGCAATGCCCCATACCAGCTCTTGCCCATACTGCTGTCCCAAGGGGAAAAAAGCTCTACCACATCTACAGTAGTCTACAAGACCATCATATTGTACACTATTTTCCTAGAGACGGCAGCATAATGTACCAGACAATATAGCGCAATCGTTGATTTGAGTAAATGTAGTTTTTAAATAACAATATACATTAAAATTGGGCCATTATTATATTATTATATATATTATATATATTATATTATTATTATAATATTATTATAATATTCAAATTATTACTGCACATTCAATCCAACTCCTGCCACCTTTTGAAGTTAGATAATTGCAAATTCACAACATCTTGACCCCCAAATCGTGATTGTGAGATGGTGTAGGCCATGCTTACATACCACCTGTGCTGTCCTGAGTTTGATCCTCACTGCAGATCAAGAAGTTTATCATAACTGGCTACATGCCAAATAGTTTCCGTATGTGTAAAGTGTAATAACTTATTGTTTTAACTGCCATTTAAGGAAATAATGCTGGCCCATAGAAGGCATGTACAGCATATTTTTTCCAAGGGGGCCGTCCATAAATTACGTGGACACTTGTATACAATCCATGTATCCCACCCCCTTTATTTACATGTACAGTCGATCTGGCACCCCCCTCTCTTCGGCCTTGTCACAGGTTCATTGGTTCAATTTTTTCAAAGTTAAAAAAAAAGAGCTGTATACGTATACTATTGTGGCTCCCCTCCCCCCCCTNCCCCCCCCCCCCCCCCCTTCCTGACCCCAAGGTCATGGGACAATCCTAGCAAACTAATCAGTGAGTTTGGTAGATCCGTCTCCGTGTTGTTCTTGAGAGAGGATGGAGACGTATAAAACAATGCAAAATATTTTATAAGTCATTACTGATAAGCAATTACAGTAAGAGCACATTTGAAAAATGCTGAGTCCAATTCCATTCAAGTAAGGAAAGTTATGGCCAGTGAAGCAAGCCTAAAAATCTGGCATAGTTTTTATCCAGACAAAGTTGCTTTAGGTGAATAAGTGTATATACATGTTGTGCATACTTGTGGAAGGTCACGTCAATCCCCAACAGTGACAATATATTTGGTGAGAATATGCCCCGATGGGGGAGTCTGAGTCTCTTGCCCCTGTCACTTATCGTACATTCCAGTATTAAAGAGATGTAGGCAGCATTTGCACATTTTGTAGACACTCCAACATGACAGTCAACCTAAAAAAAAATGTCCAATGGATAACAAAAAGATGTCATCCACTGCCCATGCAGCCAAGTGAAGCATATTTGTCTTTTTTTCATTCACTCTGTGGGAGTACTTTCATTAGCACTGACCTATGTGTAGTTGTCACATTATTTCATCTTTTTATTTTTAATCACATTATAATATATTACTTGCATACGACAGAGTACATCAGCTTTACTTACAAAGGACGCAGATCAAATTTGACTTAGGTGTGATTAAAATATTAATAAGACTAGATATGTTGCACATAACTAGCTGTCATAGGTTTGGTTTAAAAACAATACTTCTGATCATGAGCAGCAAGGTTCCTTCAACTTTATTATTTTGTCCAACTTTAATGGGGCGGATTTTAAAAATCTTAAGACTGCGGTACTTTGACGACTTCCTTCATAAGTATTGTAATCTGCCATTAATTCCAGTAGAGCATGTGAATTTTTGATCAGGTTGCAGCACACCTGGAAGGTCCTTTTGAGAACTGATGCAATTTGCAAATTACTGACGAGATTGTTTGTTCTGGCCAACTTGTCATGGATATAGCCATCCCTGGCATGGGTCCTGCTTCTTACACACAGATATCTCGTCAGTCCACATTTACACAGAATCTGCAGCATTTATTCCTTGACCAGTCCCTTCCCACTGTTCCCACCAAAATAAATGAAATCAGTGAAAACCTCTCGTTGATTATGATTTACGGTATTTACCCTTCAAAAATGACAACTACCACAATTTTTATGATGTAATTATGTTCACAGTTACACAAATTGATGGTACATAAAGAGCATTGAATAATTCTTGGCTTTGTATTGAGTACTGCAGTGTGTTGTTATCTAGGGCTCCTCAGGATCCGTCCTATCATGTTTTAATTGAGGGGGTGAAAATCAATAACCGACAGCTCCAAAAAACACAAAAAATGACTTAGCACCGGCAATGCATTCCTCATGCCATGGAGTACATAATACCTGAATATGGTATTTAAAACCCTACAACAAAGCCGTCAAATGCAGGGGTGAAAAGCGACCTCCGTAACAAAAACCGCCAGCTCCATCCCCACTCGCAGAAAATCACAGATCAAAAAGATGCGCATTTAACAGAACACCTTGCGTAATCGGTAATGTAATGGAACATTGGTGTGTAAGCGTGGAATAAACTTAAACATTTACACGCCGGATAAACCTGTGTTTCATGTTTCCCTCACTCAATTTTGCATCAAAAAGCGCCAACTCCAGCCTGTTGCAAATCAAAAACCGGCCAGTGGTGGAATGGACGGTCCACAGCTCATTGGGTTATGGCGGATGATTTCATAATAACTTACCAATGGTTGAGTTGCTAGTAAAGGAATCTATAGCCGCTACATTCAGGTGTCTACGTTGACATACGGCGAAACTGTAGGTTTTTCTCGTTTTTCTCCGTTACGTTTATGACGGAGCTGTCGGTTTTTGATTTTCACCCCCTCAATTCTTAACTGCAAAACTTCCCATTTAAAAATAACACATGTAGTCATCAGTAAAAATGTGTGGAACTGCTTTGTGTATGGCACATTTTTTTGGGGTGGGCTACCACATTTTTCTTGGTTAATACAGTCCCTTCAGCTGCTCCAGTGTGCAACCCCCTTCATTTTTGGCAGTTATGTCCTCAGGACCTTCCACCTTGCCTTGTTCTTTACTTTTAAATTACAATAAAAATAGCTAACCAGGCCTACAAAGCTATACTACTTAACCCTGGAACCGTGCCGTGGGGTCTTTTCGGACCCCAAGGGAAAAAATGTATTAAAATGATAATTACAATGAACTTTTGCCATTTTTTTACAGTATATAACAGGAAGTGCAGGTTTATTTTGAATTAGCGATCCTTTTAGGCATTGTTCAAAGAATGATTGTATATAGTCAATACATTGAAAAGTATTATATAATAATTAATAAAAATTAAAATATGGTGGGGTCCAAACAGACCTCACGGCACGGTTGCCGTAATACTCGTAGGCACGGCACGGTTCCAGGGTTAACAATACCAGATACCATTGCAAACACATGTGCTCATAATATGATCAGTTTCAACTCTGCTGCTGTTGAGTTCCCTTAGCAAGCCTATAAGCTAGTCTAGTGCTGCAGGACCATTACAGGGAAACAAAGCAGTACCATTTACATACTTTGCGACAATCCCACACTAGTAGGTATAAGTTGGAATCCCATAGGAAAGGCACGGTGGATTGTCCAGTACTAATGCAGTCTACACAACTAGTCAAGCGGCTGATTCAAATCAGGTTATATGGGACTTTCACAGGAAAGGAAGTCACAGTCAAAGGTAACAGTCACAGCCTTTGAGGAAGCAGCTTGCAGGCAATGCATCCAGTCAACATTATCAACTAACTTGGACAAATAAGTACAGATGTGTAAGTACATCTGGGACAGACAGAGTGGCACTGCAGCACCCACATATTATGGAAAGATCCTGGCTTCCATAGTGGCCCATCCAAGGGGGTAGTCACTTCGGAGAGCCGGTGTATACCCTCACTGGTGAGCCTCGGACAGCAGGGTATAGCCGGGGCAAAACACACCTTTGTTCCTCATCATTCCTCATCATATGACATAGTTTGCCTTCGACGGCCTCCTCGGCCCACCCCGGCTTTCCTCGGCTCTCCTGGCTCACCAACATGCTCATCAGTGAGTATACACGGCTCACCCATGGTCTTACTGGCTAATTGATGCCACAGAGAGCCAGGGAGAGTCGCATGCAAAAGGGCCCAGTTGAAAGGTGACACATTTTTCAGGAGAGCATTTTTTCCGTATCGCAGCCAACATAATGTCCGGAGCTCATTGACCACTACAGAGGAAAGTTAGCGTGCATGAAGGGGAATAGCTGCGTATACAGTTTATATTTATGAAATATCTCACGTACCCATAGTTCGGGCCACTCATTGTTGCCATATTAGGACCCTTTCGCATTTCCTTGACCATTTCGATCCACATAAGTATTGTATCTATTTATGAATATAATATTTTAATGTACATTATTAGGACACCATACCGTGAGGAAAGAGTAAACAATGGGAAAAAAATATTGCATGTTATGTTCACATGTTCACATGTTCGTTTGCAGTCGATACCATCTCTTACAGGTATGGTGCCCACATTCAGGAATTGGGCCCGTATACATTATTTTCCCTGCAGGGAAACTTATACGGACCCAATTCCTGCATGTGGGCCCTTCTGCATTTCCCTGGATATTTCTACTTCCATTTCTTACATGATACTGCATGAATTTGGGTCAATCTTCCACACCATGTGATGCATGTATGTCTGACCTAAAATTGGTACATCTCAACTCATTTTCGCATAAATCGGCACTTGGGCCCTTTTGCATATCCGTGCTTCAAATCAAGAGAGCCGGTGTACACTTTTTTGAGGAGTGACTACCCCCTTGGGCCCAGGTCTTCTCCACTTCAATCTCATGTGGAGTTAGGTCATCTCTGACTTCATCTTGGGTTACATTCCTTGAGACTAACAACCCAGAGTAACTCACAAAATGAAGGTTAATGACATTGTGCTTGCACCTGCATCTCCGCTCCCACTAACCATGGAACTGGACCATGGAACTGGTCGCTTCATATAAAAGTCATGTACGTTCTGGTTAAATAAATGTCTTCATGATAATACCTCGCATGGGGTCAAAGCATTACCTAGAATAAGTACATCTCAGAATAACTACCACCCATTTAATCACATGGAGAAGTTGAGCATTTACAAAATTAACAACACTGGTTTTCTTAAAATTCCTTAGTAGTTATAATCAAGTACTTCCTGTCACATTTTAATTAATATCAAGTGATAAAAGCATAACAGTCACTACAAATCAAAGTTATCATGCTAAATATCCATGGAAGCACATCCTCACCACACACTGTTACAATTTATGACTTGAATGTGGGCAGAAGAAACATAAGCACAGTAAATGTTTGTGGAATTAGTGTAACTCAGCACGTGTAAGCCTAATGATTTTCAGTCGACTAGTTTTACTGACCAAAAAGTGTAAAAAAGCAGCCTATTATGTTAATTTGTTATAACAAGAAAATTTTCAATTATTTATCGTAACTCCTTGCAGATACCATTAAGTGTTTGGCACAGATGCAGCGTCAACGGAATGTTTACTTTTAGACTATATTTATTTGCTCACTTTTATGGTTGGACCTTCCGAATGATATGTTGCAAAAGAAATGTCACCAGATCAACTTGCAGAGTGCACCCAATTATATGTGAAGTAACAGAGCATATCAGTAAGCAGAGTGCTTTTGCACTGTTGTTGATAAAAAGGTGAATGCCAGTTATTAGATACTGACATCATTTGAGTTACAATTTCTCTCAACTATTATTGGCTCAAATTTCGTGCCAACTCTTTCTTAAATCTTTAGTTTGTGTGGTAAGACTATTGACTGCACCTATTAAATTCACCAACAACTGCAAGAACAACAAAACAGTCTTGTTGGCAGCAGTAAACCACATCACCATCACTAACAGAGGCAAGACGGCTCTGTCTCCTCCAGTTGTGGCATGACTTTAAAGGAATCATGGTCCATAGTCTGCAGTTCCATGCGTGACCTATTTGCTTCCACCAGCTGCTTAGAAATGTCTTCAAACATCTCTTCCACCCCCTCGCCAGTCTTGCATGATGTCTTGTAAATTCCACTGATCAGATTGTGACACTGCTCACTAATGGAGAAAATGTTACAGCACAGTTATTATTAAACACTGTTCATTCTGTTCATCACTTCATTCTGTACTTGAAGGCTGAACTAGGTAACTCACCAAAAGGCTTCCATATCTGCATCAGTAACTTGAATCTGGTTGCGAAGGTCAACTTTGTTTCCACAAAGAAAAATTTTCGCATTCTCAGCATATGTCACTATATCAAGCAGATGCTGCGACAAGATATTGAAAGAGTCGGGATTATCCATTGCGAAGACTAATATGGCTGCCTCAGCAAATTTGTAGTAGCTGGATGTGATAGATGCCACACGCTCCATGCCACCGGTGTCCCACAATTGCAACTGAAATGTAAGAATAAAATTATTAGTGAGTTTGAACAATGGAAGTAACATATAAGCATGGGACTGAGACTAATCAGAATGACAGTTGCAAGTTGGTATGTAAGGCCTACTACAGGAATGTACAGTGTACACTATCAGAAAAAACTGCCTTGTATCCTGGCAAGCAGTACCAGTGTGGGTGTGGGTGGAAGCATGTGCAAGCATGAGCTGATTCATGCGCAATTCCACTTGCTCCTGCTTGCCGGAAAAAAACTTCGAGTTATAGAAGATTTGAGTTAGAGAAGTTCGGATTTTTTAAAGCACAGAACTCTATAAGGAAGCCTACCTTTATATCCAGCGACGAAAGGTGTTCAAAACTTTAATATAACTGTCACTATCACACTTACAATGTTCCTCATTTGTTTTAAAAAAAAATCTCCGTTAAAGACATTTGCCTACTCTTAGATTCAAGGATTCAATTGTCACAATCAAGTCAAACACTTCTTTTGGTACATCTGGTAGACAGAGATCAGGAAATTGAGCCTTTTTGTACATGTGGCCTACTCTCGACCCTTCGGCTGGGAAATTAGAAAATTTTCCGTACTCGCCGTACTCGACTTAGGGAGACTGAAAATGCATTGATATCCCATCGTAAGGCCCTGACTGCACTTCGAGTTATGGAGAACTTCGAGTTAAGGAAGTTTATTTCCTATTGACATAGTGACCAACCAAGCTCACAATTTTCTGCAACTTAAGGAGACCTTCGACTTAGGGAAGTTCAACTTATAGAAGTTTTACTGTATTCTGGTCTTTTTAGTTATTGCAAATCCAGCCTGAAGCTGTTACCTTTGTGCAGCTTTTAGCACCCTGACCGAGGTGCCCAACTATTCCCATTATCTGGCCTACATTTGACCACACCTGGGAAAAATTGGGCATCTCAATCAGGGTGCAAAAAGCTACACAAAATAGCAACTTTGGGAAGGATTTTCAATAACTAAAAGGACCAGGATACTTGGAACGCACTGTGAAAGTGGAAACTGAATGTGTACTTCTCTTTCATCTCAAGGCCACCCGAGCACCACCACCTGCTTGAAATCCCTCTAAACATGGTTGACTATACTCAGAACAGATGGTCATTGAAGTAAGCTTAGTCCACTTTAAAAGTCACTTCCGTTTGGTTTTTCACATTGAATTGCCTTTCCAACATGCATTTGGCTTAGGACTACATGAAGCATGTCATTTTCCTAGTAGACCCCATGGATCTTCAGTAATTAAAACGGCAAAAAAAACAGAATGTTCTATTTTTTATGTAATGAAAAGTGGGAGGCAAAGGATAGGCAGTGTAACCATGGACTCTTGCAGGAGCAACTGGCTCGCCTCGAAAGCAAAATGAAAAGCTGGGTACATGCATTCATCTCACTGATTCCTCCCTCTCCCAGAAAAGTTCGTCTCTTCATTTACATGTGTGCAAACCATTACAGGAAGGCTGCTTATAACTTATCTTTACTACTGTTTCATATGAGAACAGCAGTAGATTGGGAAGGTACCCAATGCCAAATGTATACCTTAAGGCAACAAGGTCTTTTCACATCACGATTGATTGATTGATTAGGAATGAGCCACAGCAACTATCGCTATCTGGGTATTAGTAGATCCAATGATGGAACAGATGGAGACAGAAACTATGCGTAAAAAAAGACAGGAAAGACTGGTATCTTTCTTTCTGTCTCCTACCCCAAAGATCTGTCCAGATTGGGAGACCCTGCCAGTACACAAAGCTACTATCGGCATATTTTCACATCATGCATATATAGTAAAACTTCTATAAGTCGAACTTCTCTAAGTCGAAGTTCTCTATAAGTCGAAGAAAATGACGAGCTTGGTTGGTCACAATGTAAAATAATAGGAAACAAACTTCCCTAACTCGAATTTCTATAACTCGAAGTTCTCCATAACTCGAAGTGCAGGCAGGGCCTTACGATGGGATATCAATGCATTTTCAGTCTCCCTAAGTTGAAGTTCATGTTGGCGATTACGGAAAATTTACTCATTTCCCAGCCGAAGGGTCGAGAGTAGGCCACTTGTACAGAAAGGCTCAATTTCATGATCTCCGTCTACCAGACGTACCGAAAGAAGTGCTTGACTCAATTGTGACAATTGAATCCTTGAATCTAAGAGTAGCCAAATGTCCACAACTGAGATTTTCTTACACCAAAACAACGAGGAACATTGTGAGAGTGATAGTGACAGTTATATTAAAGTTTTGAACACCTTTCGTCGCTGGATATAAAGGTAGGCATCCTTATAGAGTTCTGTGCTTTAAAAAATCCAAACTTCTCTAACTCAAATCTTCTATAACTCGAAGTTTTTTTCCGGTCCCATGGAGATTCGACTTATGGAGGTTTTATTGTATAACACACGATACGTAGGGAATCATCATACACAGAACATGACCTCACTGCATCTTTGCAAGCCTCTTATCACTGTAAGATATCACTTATTATTATTATTATTATTATTATTTTTATATTTATTATTTTTTTAACCCCGTGATGTCCCTTACGGGAGCTATAGGGGGGGGG